>VKOC01017415.1:0-99764 GCA_009364415.1 Spea multiplicata | reverse complement strand
GACGCCGAGTGGTTTTCGCTTACCCGCTCGGCGTCCCTCTCTCTCTCCCTCTCTTCCGGTTCCAAGTGCCGCCCCTTCTAAAGTAGGGCCGGCCCTGTATAAACGCCAACTTGTTTTGTTTGTTAGTTTGTTTTTATTACTTCATTGCAGGTTAATTCATAAAGAGATCATGCACACTGGTTATACACTGCAGATGTAACCAAACTAGTTCTTTACGCTACACGGTTTTATATACAGGGCTGCAGAGTATGAATTATGTGCTAGGAGTTTTAAATTTATGAATTGTGGTGCAGAAAGAAAGAAATACAGCTTTCTTACTCTTAGATGCAGTGGTGGACCAGTACAGTAAAATGGTCTACCCTTCACCTCCTTGTGAAGCATTGGTCTAATAACAGCTACATGTTTATTAGCCTTAATATATGGCCATCTGAGTCGGTAGCAACATGCAGGTTGGTTGGCAGTAGTTGAAGACCTAGGTGCTGTTCAGACAGATCTTCATGCTTTCTTGTTAGAGCACCAGCTGCTGGGAAGTGGTGCGCTGGTTGAAGCTATGACCTGTGAGCAATGTTGTAATTTCATATTTTTATAGAGGACTTTTTGTAACATTGCTCTGTTTATTTTTTACCCTTCCTTCTTCCTAGTTGAGGAGTCACCAAGATGAGTGGTATCCATAGAAAAAAATCCAGAGTTTCCCTATTAGGCTATGCTCCAGACAATGAAATAATACAATACAATGAAGAATTTGTGCTTCTATGTGCGCCCACAAACTAGACCAGTAGCCAAAGTCTTGATAAATACCTTCCTATTTATGGAAGAGATATAACGTATGTAGATAAAGACAATACTACATACCTTACACACTTAGTATATTTAAGTCCCAAAGTTTCCCTGGCAAGGTACATCCTTCCCTTTGTGTTACCAAGCAAGTGCATGTAGCACGGGATGTTCCTTCACTTTGAAAATGGCTATTTAAAATATAGACGTTTGAAATACCCTGGGGTGTCTAGTTTTCATGGTTTGGTGGATTAGCCGGCTTCAAAGATGGCCTAATTAGGACATAGGAGCAGTAGGTTCCAAGTTGAATAATGTGCACTTCCCAAATGTGGCATTTTACCTCCCAAACAACCCAACAAACCCATGTATAGGGGCATCACTGTACTAGGAAGATGTTTCCGAACACATATTGGAGTGTTGTTTGGCAGTCACCAATACCAGGAGCTATGAATTCATACCTGAAGTACAATTTGTGTGATAAAAAAACAAAAAAATAAATTACTACCACAACGATTGACAAAGGGTGGTAGTAGAAATAGTGCATGGAAAGGTTTAAAATACCAGCATTTGAAGTTTACAAAAATATATGGTTTGACGGCAGTAAATTGCAATGACTGGCTTTAAAGATGTCTAAAAAAAGCACATGGGGGGAATAACCATTTGGTTAAAATGGTTTTGAAATAACAAAATGCTACTTGTACCTATTGCCCTATAACTTGCATAACACCATTGGGTATTTCTAAGCTATGGACAAATACTAGAATCTATTTATCTATTTATTTATTTTTATTAGCTTTCTTTAGATGAGTAATTTTTTTCCATTTTTTCATCATATTTCCATTTATTTTCATAGATGATATGATCAAAAAAATGATATCCAAAGAAAGCCCTTCTTGTCCTGAAAAAAGCAATATATAACTTGTGTGGGTACACGCATAAGTGTTAAAACAGCCTTGGTCACGAAGGATACAAAAAAATAAAAAAACTGCCTGATCTTTAAGGGTTTAATAATAAAAAAAACCCTACCACCACAAGCTGCCTGGGCTTCCCTTCCTTCTGGATCCCCTCTACGTAAGATGAGAATCTCTCCCCGAGCAATACCAATACCCTTCTATACATTTCTGAATTGGCAGATACTAGTAAAAGTGATAGCAAGAAAGCGTCAAAAATTGATTTTTATACATAACCCTTGTCTCTAGGTCACTGTGATTTTCCCAGATATATTAACTAATTTATTTTCTCAGGGACTGTAAATTTCTAACCACTGGCCATGTGGCAGGCATTTTTTTCAAATCTGGTCACGGGACACAAACAGGGAGATGTACAGCGCCCTCTACTGGTCTTCCATCGCTTGGGCTGTGATATAGGGCAGGGTTTTCTAGTATGAATTTAGTTGCTGTGATGGATCCCTAGGCCCTATCCTAGTCTCAAACTGCAAACGGATCTATCGTATAGTATAATATGTGCGTTAGAAGGAAATTCCAAGGGAATGCCAGGCCTGCTTTTTGGGACCCGTAGATTCATCAGGCTTTGTGAAGTTGCCTTAGGTTTTGAAACACTAGTGCCTCCATTTTCTGTTGCAATTTATGCAAATCTTCAACTCAACTATCAAACTGGCTTTGCTTAAAAGAAAGACTTTTGGCATTTATGAAACACTGGCATATTCTGCGAAACTGAAAAATGATTTTTACTACCATTAAATGTCATTGATTTTGAATGTACTGCCTGCTATAGAGTATTCAACTATGTCACGTTCAGAGAAAAAAGGAAGACAATCACTTTTTCATTCCAACCAACATTGCTAAATATTGCCATTAGGTAGAATAGATTTGTACTGACCTAACCTCATTGGTTACAGTAGTAATGATTGGTTGAATTACTAGATTGTAAACTTGCGAGCAGGGCTCTCTCCACCAAATGTATCTGTCAATTCTTGTCTTGTCATATCCCTTGAATTCATGTATTGTATTAAGCGCTGCGTAAACTGTTGGCGCTATATAAATAAAAGATAATAATAATAATAATAATATGAAGTCCTGCATTAGTTGTACAGCTGTCTTGCAATATTTGACAGGGAACCACCAAGACCATTGTAACTTTCCAGAATAACTAAATACCCCAATAAAACAACGTTGGGAGTAAGGTGTATATTATACAATCATACAATCACATACAACTAAATCATGATGTGCAAGTAGTCAACATTAGAATATAAACTGTAACCAACAGGCCCCAGTGGTGACTGTCTAGGCATGCTTGATCATTTAGTTTAACATACTTGTATCCCCCTGTACAGTTTGTGTACTCACAAGAGAGGTCCAACACCAAGCTCTTCTCATGGTGCAACCCAGGCAAAGATAACTCATCCACTTGAAACCCCCCCACAAAAAGTAAGGCCACTTACTTGTGCAGGTTGTAAAAAAAAAGGACGAGACTCTGATCACAAAGGGATATATATAAAAAACTCCTTGGGTGACCACATCAGCCATGTTTTCCAGGCCATGTATAATTTTTACATATTGCTGTCCAGCTCAGTTAAAATGCTGCTCTGCATTATAGGGGATGTATAACTGATTAATTGGTTCCCTTCCATAAGTCTTTATATATATCCCACATACTGCAGGGCGGTTTGGAATGTTGGTCTGCTGGCCGCCAGGCCCACGGACCTGCCGGCTCACCGGGAAATAGACGAGACGGCGGGACAGAGAGACCCAAAATCGGGACTGTCCCGCCTAAATCATGACAAATGGGGGGCATGCAATGGCTTGCTACAGAGGAGATCTTTGATATCCCCAACCGACCCATTAACACAAAGGAGGCTGTGACATCTCAGCAATTTCCATAGACTACATTAGAAGGTGATCTCATATCCTAGAGCTCCATATCGCTTTTTTTATGATCTTTATTTTCTTATATATATAAAAAAAAACAAGGACTTGAAGTTTACATACAACATAAATACATTCGGTACTTCGATAAAAGTTGAAATAGAAAGACTGTTAGCATATTGTTTCCCCTTATTATTATCGAGTAACCGTTGAACAGTAACTATATTACATAAACAGACAGAAAAACGTACGATGACAATATAGACTTCGAAGATGGAGCTGGAAGAAAGAAAAAAGCTCCATATCTTAAAGGCACAGCGCATCGTTTAATGCAATGTATGTGCCAACTTTGGAGAGGGAGGCTGGAGTCCTGGTCCTAGGTCAAGCATATGGCAGCTGGAAAGGTAAATATTTTGCCGGGCCTAGGGCAATGATCCCTATAAATAAGCCACTGGTTCGATGCAGTTTCCCTTTCCCAGTGTGTCACTGTTAACACTATTAATTTATTGTAATATTCTTTATTTTTTAGACTATCTTGATCCACTTACATCTGTGAAGTACAATAAAGTAAACACAAAATAAGCAAAGTAGTAGATGCCTGAATTATTTGGTCTACTGGATTTGTATGTTTAGCCCTTAGATCTCTCACTCCTAGGGTCTCACCTCCTGCATCTTCCCATATTTTCACTGCCCCCAGGCATTCTCAGTTCTCTTTTCTCTGAAGGTTATGTCTGGGTTTCTTCTTGCTAATTACTTTTTTTTTGTCTCTCTACATTCCAAGTCACCGTTATCTCTTGTACACTTCTGTGTCTCCTTAAAGAAAGGAGAAGCAAAAAAAAAGAAATAGTTACACTGGGATTGCTGGCACTTAGCTGGCTGAGGTTAACTGGTCGTACCATTAAATAGATCCAGATGTTCTGGGAGGACTGGTGAGACCGGAAGACACTGTTATTCTTATCCAGTGTGAAGTTTGCTGTGGAATAAAATAAAAAAAATGGTTCTCATGCACTTTGGAAGCTTGTTTCTCATGCATAGGTTCATGAATGACACTCAGGGGTTAGGACACTCAAAATATCTACTTAGGAATGGAGGAAATCTGCTCTTGTTTAAAGAAAGAGTAGTATGTTACTTATAAGAGAGCATTTTTAGTTCCCACTTTATAAACAGTGCTGTGCCTTCTACATGTTTTACCAGACCTTTGCATCAGTGCAATTCTGACCCTGGGCCATATGTGTTTTGTATTGAAAAAATGCTTAAATCTACCCCTCTTTCTACAAATGCTGTCCCTTGGAAAATTTTTCCATAGTTCCACTATGGCTGGCCAGCTGGTATTCCAATAATAGTGCATGCAGTAGGGGGCATTAGAAAAAAATAGAACTGCTGGGTCAGTTATTTAAAACATTTTTATTTAATATACCTCCTAATTCACACAAATAATTCGAATTTTGATCTTTAAGAATCTGACAAAACAAAACTGTAGCAATTCTTGTAAAGGGGCTAGAAATGAATTCAGCAGAAACCATCCATTAAAACCAATGGTTTTACATTTACAGAATTTCAACTTTGGGACAGTTTGAATAAAGGTTTTTGGAACTTTCGGAGGCCTATCATTCTGGCCAGCAAGCAAGATCAGCTGAACATACCATGTAAAAATGAAAACATACATAACATGTGTGTAGAAAGTGGTACTGTACATCACATGGCCAGTACTGGCCATCTGGCAAACCGGGTCGCTTTCCTTTACTGACTCACTTGCAGCAGACCTGTTCCCTTAGTATGTAGCCATAGTCTGATTACACGTGACCACAATCTGCAAGAATGTGAGAGTGTGGCTGGTGTGTCACTTATGGACCACTAGCCAGGGTGACTTTATTCCCAAGTCAAACCCTGACTGTCATCGTTATTCATGTCATCGTGTTGTTCAAATAATAGGATGAGATTGGTGGGGTAGACAGCAGAATAATGTGTGGAATAAGACAACTCAATTCAATAGGATCATTTAGGACAGATCAGAATGGCAAAACTGGCCTTGTAATATGGAGGAAAAGCTGAACTCTTGAGGTCCATCATTCATATCTGCATCCCTGGGACTTGGTAATTGCTTCCAGAGAGATTCCATCTATGGCTGTCACAGATGTGTTGCGAAACCACAATGCTGGAGACTGCATGACATCAGGGGAGGCAGCCAGGAAGCCCCATGGGCCCAACTCCCTGCAGTCACATACTAGAAAAAAGAAACATCGAAGAGGCAAAAAAGCACGTATTAAAGTGGATATATATATATTAAAGTTGATATATATATAAAATATATATAAATCAGAGAACAAATATGTGCATGCTTATGTTTGATGTAAAAAAATATTAAGCTGAATAAGAATTACATTATACTATCTTAGCATAATAATGTGGATCGCACCAATCACATACCTGTCAATATGTTCAGAATCTTTAATTGTCTTAGGAACCAAATTATTCCAACTTTTGTACTTTCATTTAACCCTTGAGGACTCATTGCTACAAACACAGTTACCAGGATTTAATGAGTTAATGGGAAACCAGTTACAGGAACACATTAACATCCTTGGAGTGATATCTTGGCCTTAAGGTCATCATATTCTAAATTCTAAATGAGGACATGTTTGTCCACAAGTGCTTTAATTGCTTATTTCCCACCTTTTGCTTATCACACAGGCAGTAATGATAAGGAACATGTCTCCGGACCTTTGCTGTGAAAGAGCTTTGAAGAATACTCAGTGAGAAGAGGCAAATTGAATTAGCCAGACACTATCTACTGCCGTTTATGAAATGTAGACGACATCTGTTATGGAAAAGGCAATAGAAGAACAATGTGAAAAAGGGATCACTTGAAAATGTATCTCACCACCAAGTCCTACTCACTTTTTTCTCATAGATCGCTCAAGGAAACTACATTGACTTTACTGCCTTCTGTATCTGCAAATTCTCCAAGTATTTCACTGAAGTAATCTGCCCAAACTCTATTCTGTCCTAGGGACTGTGTTCATTGTGTTCCATAATTTACATGTTAAATATAGTGATTTGCAAGAAATCCCACCATTACTCCAGAATCAGTGGCTGTCCTGGATGCCAGTTTGGAGCTGGGGGGCTGAGGGCAATACAGTCAAGTCATTTAAATGACTGTCTAAGAGTAAATGTCCCATAACAGATCTCCAGTAAATGATCAGCCTAGTATAAAACAGTCTGGAAAAGTATACATAAAAATCATGTGAACTTAACCGGCTGATATCCAAGCAAAAGACTCATTGACTTCCTTTATCCTGCATTTTTTCCTACTTGGTCATTTAAAGTTACTGCTTTGGGTAGAATCATCTCTCCTGAAAACTATGTTTTATTAACTTTTTTTTACAGTTTCTGAAAATTCTTTTTTTTTCATTTCATTTCTCCATTTGGTCAACACTTGTTTTCTTTAAAACGATAAGAGTTAAGCCTATTCACTTTATAGAGCCAAACATTATTGTGCTTCTAGGTCAAAGGCAACAAATCCAAGGTTGCCTATCGAGCATGAAACTCATGATCCTTTATATACACTTTTCTGACATCATGTACAATTATTGCCATAAAAACTAAAAAAAAGCTTTTTAAAAGCTTCTGTGTTGATGTATGTGAATAAACATTCATGGGAAATAATAACACGACCATGGCATGCATACATTACAAGAATTCACTTAAAAATGATCAGTTCTAGTAAATGACGTTACCTTCTTTCATGGATAACTGTCAATAATGCACAGCCAGCCTTGTCCCAGCTGGAAGTATCGTGAGAACTATTGTTCCATGACGTCCAGACTCTTGGGAGATATCTGTTGGCTATCGTTGGGTAGGCTGAAGCAGGAACCAGCGCCATCACCTCAAATAAAAAATGAAATTCATTGCTTGGTTTTGAAATGCAGGGAGAATAGGGCTTAAAAACAGATTTTAATTAGTCATACAACTCTACAAATGCTAGATTTTTGTATTTATTTTCATGTGGAAGAACACAATTCTCTCTCGTTGCATGCGCTGAGAATATTTTTTTGCTTTTGGAAGGCTTGAAACAAACGTTCCCTATCACATGCCTAATTCTCATCGCGTTTTCCGCACACAATTGATATTTGAAATGTGAAATCACTGTACCAGTGTAAGACACATTGTTCTCCGTGTCAAACAGAGGTTGGCTGGAACAGAAGAGCACTGAATCAGCATCGCAATCGTGGCACTGCTCAAGACTTACAGTATCTACCGCTTTATGCGAACTACAATGTTCTTTTGTTCTTCGCTATCAATAACAAGTGTGGCATAACTCTGGAACTGAAAATACTTCAACACTCATCAGAAGATGAGTTGCCAATAAGCAGGCCTACCATTAACTCTTTCAGTTCCAGTTCCAAGAAGAGTTAGACCTCCCTTTCCAGTTATTAAGCACTACACATTGCCAAGTGCATCCAAGGGGTCCTGATTGGAAGTGTTCGAGAGTATCTTTCATTGAAGAATACCTGCAAAAGCTATATTGATGAAAAAAAAAACATGTAAAAATGCTTTTTCATACGATAGTTTTCATACATTTTCTTTTGAAATAACATGCAGGTCTTGGGCGATAGTTTATCTTTGGTCATACAATGAATTAAAATAGTTTTTTTAGGTCGCGTGGGCACCCTGAATGTCTTTAGTGAGGATTTTTTTACATCCTTTTGTACAAGTTTACATTTTTATTTCCCACAGTGGTCAGATTTAAAAACAAGTACTTCAGAGCTGTAGTGATATAGTGCTTTTTTTTTTAAAGTTGGGAATTAAACAGTCCAATGTATTATTATTTTTATTATTATTTTTGTTATATAGCACCTGTATGGGAAATCATTTCCTTAAGCTAAAGTTTGGCTGTTAGAAGTGATTGTTGTAACTTTAAAGTATGCTACAGTCAAGACAGTAGTTTTAATGTTTCATAATCAATGTTAAAGATTAATTGCTAATATGAGTACCAGGACCGATAACAGGATTATCACAACTAGATCATTATTCCGATTTCGTTTTATTTCTCTATGGCATTTTTCCATATATAACTCCATGTTTTATGCGGATGCCTAATAAATCGATCAAGATAATATTTATTTATCGTCAGGAACTCTGCACTATACATCGGTAAAAGTCGAACTTCGTTGCTATTGTTGTATGAATTTGTGGAGTCAGTTTAGCAAAGTCCCGTCTTTAATAAAACCATGACTCAGCTGCTGGCATTGGAAGTGAATTGTAATTGGAAGTGTAATGGTACATACTCTGAGTGGGTGACTGTTACTAGTGGGGTACCACAGGGGTCAGTTTTGGGTCCTATTCTTTTTAATATATTTATTAATGACCTTGTAGAGGGATTGTATAGTAAAGTATCAATCTTTGCAGATGATACTAAGCTCTGTAGCGTGGTTAACACAATAGAGGACAGTGCACGATTACAAATGGATCTGCATAGGTTGGAGGCTTGGGCTGGGATGTGGCAGATGGGGTTCAACACAGATAAATGTAAGGTTATGCACATGGGGAAGAAAAATCCAGGCTGGGAATATGTATTAAATGGGAAAACACTGGGGACGACTGACATGGAAAAGGACTTAGGAGTCTTGGTTAACAGTAAATTTACCTGTAGCGACCAGTGTCGGGCAGCTGCTGCTAAGGCAAATAAAATCATGGGGTGCATCAAAGGGGCATGGATGCCCATGACAAGGAAATAATTCTACCATTGTACAAGTCACTAGTCAGACCACACATGGAATACTGTGTACAGTACTGGGCACCAGTGTACAAGAAAGATATAGTGGAACTGGAGAGGGTTCAAAGACGGGCAACCAGAGTAATAAGGGGAATGGAAGGACTGCAGTACCCAGAAAGATTATCAGAATTAGGGTTATTTAGTTTGGAGAAAAGACGGCTTAGGGGGGACTTAATAACTATGTATAAATATATAAGGGGGCAGTACAGAGATCACTCCCAGGACCTATTTATACCCAGGACGGTATCTATAACAAGGGGACATCCTCTACGGCTGGAGGAAAGAAGGTTTCTACACCAGCACAGACGGGGGTTCTTTACAGTAAGAGCGGTGAGACTATGGAACTCTCTGCCAGAGGAAGTGGTAATGGTAAACTCAATAAAAGAGTTTAAAAGGAGCCTGGACGTGTTTCTTGAAAGCAATAATATTACAAGTTATGGATAGTAGATTAATAGGGACAGAACGTTGATCCAGGGATTTATTCTGATTGCCATATTTGGAGTCGGGAAGGAATTTTCCCCCTGGTATGGGGCAATTGGCATCTGCTTCATAAGGGTTTTTTTGCCTTCCTCTGGATCAACACGGTAGGGACACAATATGTATATAGGTTGAACTTGATGGACTTTGGTCTTTTTTCAACCTTATGAACTATGTTACTATGATGTTCAGAATGTTGAAAAGGTCACAATATGAGCACATTTTTGACAATATACTGTATTTGACCACATATCAATTTATAAATTTATTCAAACACAATGTGTAAAAACAAAAAATGAGTATTAAATGTGTCAAATTAATGTAAACAGGTTATTTATTTTAATCCGATAAACATGACTAGGTTTTTTAATAAAATAAATTAGCTGGGGGAGATTTTTGAAGGGAAAATACTACAGTGAACACATTTTATGGTATTTCAAGATAAAGCCAAGGGTATTTCTGAAAAACAATTTATCTTTAGGCTTAAGAGTGGTACAGAAGTCTACTAAGCAACGTTCTTATTAACACCAGGACATCTGGTAACCCCAATTCAATACATAATCTAACTAAACTTGAGTTAACGTATTACAGCAAAATGTGCTTTCTTCCACTAAACAATGCTTATATCGAAAATATAATTATTAGTTGGTTTCATCATCAGCGTTCACTTGTTATGTATGTTGTTATATATAATCGCATCTTAAAGATCCTTTATTGGAATGCGCTGAGAAATATGTTGAACACAATACATCATAATTCTGCCCCCCCCAGGGACAATGACTTATTTTCAAACCAAAGAGAATAATCTTCGCCTACCATCAGGAACACAGACTTAAAGGGCAAGGTATTACACATTTCAAGAGGCACACATCTAAATATCAAGTGAGCTACATATCCATTAAAATCGTGATCATGCAATTAAAGTATTGCATCACCATAACCTAAGGCTGGCATCATCCTCATCCCTAATATGGTCTGATTAGACGCCAGTTCCATTATTGTCTTCCTATTTATTGGTCTATCCTCAAGGTCACATAATATACTATACATATATTATTATTTATTGTTTTATAAGGCACCATCAAATTCTGTAGCGCTGTACAAAGGGAAGACAGGACATAACATGTAGCAAATAACATAACAATTTGACTGACAGAAACAACAGGTGAGGAGAGCCCTGCTCATATGAGCTTACAATATATACATTGTTGATTTAGTTATACTTACTGAATCTGACATTCTGTAGGCAAAGTCACGTAGTATGCCAAACTTACACAATATGTAAGCAAGGATACAGGAAGTGTATCATGCCAAAAAATGGAAAAGGCAATTTATCACATGGCGCTAAGAGATGCTTTAATTTTCTGAGAAACTGCTATAAAGCCATTAACTTGGTACAATACTTTCTTAGAACTGGGAGAGAAGCAAAGAACGTACTTCACATGCTGGGTTAATTGAATACAGTTACTTTTACAATTTTCATCATTTTTTTAAGTAAAAGGTAAACAAAATGTTTAAAAACTATTTTTTTTTCTACTTTGAAATGACCAGTTAAATGAAATGAATGTGTCAAACGAATAGATTGACAACTCCCCCTACTGGTAGTAACTGGCTTTGCCAGTTTAACTGACCTGCTTTGTAAAGAATTACAAAAAATTTAAATGTAAATGAAAAAAAATCCTTTACTGCATGTGTGCAAAAAGTATAGTGGCAAGAAAAAGTAAGTGAACCCTTTGGATTTACCAGCATTTTTGTATACGTGTCTTAAAATATCATACGATCTTCATCTAAGTTACAATAATGAACAAACACATTATTTTTTAACTAAATACAGATACTAGTGTATTGTTCTTGTCCATATTGAACACATTTGGAGGGGGAGCAGGTGTGTTAAATTTGGTGTTATCGCTCTCACACTCTCTCATACTGATCACTGGAAGTTCAACATGGCACCTCATGGCAAAGAACTCTGAGGATCTGAAAAAAAGAATTGTTGCTCTACAAAAAGATGGCCTAGGCTATAAGACGATTGCCAAGACCCTGGAACTGAGCTGCAGCAGTGTACAAAACCATATAGCGGTTTCACAGGACAGGTTCAACTCAGAACTGGCCTCACCATGGTCAAGCAAAAAAGTTGAGTGCACATGCTCAGCGTTATATCCACAGGTTGTCTTTGAGAAATAGAAGTATAGGTGCTGCCAGCATTGCTGCAGAGGTCGAAGGGGTTAGACCTTATGCCGCACACTGCATCAAATTGGTCCCAGAAGAAAGCCTCTTCTAAAGATGACGCACAAGAAAGCCCACAGTTTGCTGAAGACAGGCAGACTAGGGACATGGATTACTGGAACCATGTCCTTTGGTCCGATGAGACAAAGATAAACTTATTTGGTTCAGATGGTGTTTGGCGGCAACCAGGTGAGGAGCACAAAGACTTGCCCACAGTCAAGGATGGTGGTGGGAGTGTCATGGTCTGGGCCTGCATGAGTGCTGTCGGCACTGGGGAGCTAAAGTTCATTGAGGGAACCATGAATGCCAACATGTACTGTGACATACTGAAGCAGAGCACCATCCCCTCCCTTTTGAAACTGGGCTGCAGGGCAGTATTCCAATATGAAAGACCCCAAACACACCTCCAAGGCCACCACTGCCTTGGTAAAGAAACTGAGGGTAAAGGTAAGGGACTGGCCAAGCATGTCTCCAGACCTAAACCCTATTGGGCATCTGTGGGGCATCCTCAAACGGAAGGTGGGGGAGCACAAGGTCTCTATCTACCAGCTCAGTGATGTCATCATGGAGGAGTGGAAGAGGACTCCAGTGGCAACCTGTGAAGCTCTGGTGAACTCCATGCCCAAGAGGGTTAAGACAGTGCTGAAAAATAATGGTGGCCACACAAAATATTGACACTTTGGGCCCGATTTGGGGTGTACTCACTTTTGTTGCCAAGGTGTAGACATTAATGGCTGTGTGTTGAGTTATATTTGAGGGGACAGCAAATTTACACTGTTATATAGGCTGTACACTCACTACTTTCATTGTAGCAGTGTCATTTCTTCAGTGTGTCACATGAAAGATATTAAAAAATATTTACAAAAAGTGAGGGGTGTACTCACTTTTGTGAGATCCTGTGTGTGTGAATGGTGTATATATATATATATATATATATATTATATATATATATATATATAACATTGTTTGTCAGGATGGATTTGTGACGCAGATAAGGTATTCCACATCACCATAATCAATAACTGGCAGAGACTATTTCAGTTGAACTCAAAAGCTATTAAATAAACTTCACTCAATACAAAATGTGTTACTAGGATTTAAAACCCAATATATTATTCCAGCAGATCCTTATCCCTTCTTGGAAAAAAATGACTATCCCTGCTGTGATCTTTTTTTCTATATGTACTAGTTCATCAACACTTGAACTAGTGTTCATATTAGTAGCGGTTGAAGGAGTGGCGTATTTAAGTTTTGCGCAGCCCTATTGCTAAACACACATATCCCCTAATTTTATTTTACCCCACTCTTTCCTGCCCAGGCTACACCTCTTCAATTGCTCCCCTTCCTCCTTGGGCTCTGCTTTTTCCACCTCTCCCTCTCTGTATATTAAGCGTGTTTAATGGAGTACCTACTTTGTTGTTTGCTACACCATCTCCATACTATTATAATTCCAATGGTTCTGAAAGCAATTTATGAAACTCAATTTGAAAACTGTAGTGTACTTGACTAATATTTTCACTGCATTATGCGGTTTCTACTTGCCAGGATATAGCAATTTTCTAAATCTTAGTTTGCTATACTTTTCTACTTAAAACACCACCAAAAAACTGTTACACATTTATAGACATTTTTATTTTACGTTTGGTAATCTATTTTCACTGCATCTCCTGTATTTGGAGTAAGGGTGATTAAATAATTATATATCAACATATCAAAGAAAAAACTACCCTCATTACATCCACCAATAATTCTCCCAGTAGCTTCTAAAACATTCTATATTTCAGTTTCAAATTAAAGATCCCTTGCAACTTCAAAGCTTCTTATACACACAACCAAGGAGATTTCAGTGACCAGCAAAGCTTTACTGAAATATTTAAATATATATATTTTTCTTTTTTCTCTAACTTACAATGACTTTTTTCTGTACTTTATAATTTGCTTGTAAAACATAAAAGATAAAAAAAAGGACTTCGGCAACTCCCAACAGGTCTTGGCTATCCAAGACCCAAGACTGAGCATCCAATACAGTCTTCACTAATGTATCTCTAAGTTCTAATCGTTTTGAGGTTCCATGGACACTGGGACATGGCTTAATCAATTATTTTATTTTTAATATCCCAAGTGGGACTGACTTTCATAGTGGCTTGTGCATAGACTAGAATAGAAAATAGAGTTAATTTTATTAAATGTGTCTGTGTGTGTAAATATCCAAACAAAACTGGGTAAACACAAGATGTGGAGCATATGCTTTTTTAGTTGGGTAGTTTTGACATGAGATTAAATTAAGCAAACACATTAAGGAAACCAATACATATGCTGGATTGCAATAAAATACGTTATCCCTGTTAAGTAACCAAGCTGTGGTCCAACAGATAGTCTCTGGCCAGAAGCTTGGAAGGAAATTTCAAATGGTACAGAAGGTATTTATGAAGCTTTGAGCTGGAACACCCAGCAGCAGCTGCTGCGGTATCTTCTTTGGCACCTTAGATTAGAAAATGTAGCTGGGGAAAAAAAGACTATTAATGGGGAAGGAAATAGTAAAGTGTTTTGGAAACCAACCACTAAACGTTTTTTTTTTTTTAGATGTTTTAAACATATATGCTTAAAATAATAACACTCAGCAAGCACAGGGAAGCTGGAGCCTTTTTTCCCGGGAACACACACATCAAAAAACATCTTATTACACAGTTTACTTTCACCAAACTTCAGCGGAAAAGGTTTTTACCATTTATGAAAATTGCACTTGGCCGGCCTTCATGTCAGAAACCTGTCTACAAAGTTGCAAATTGTGTAATTAAATGGTTAGTGAAAGGAAAGCTTGGCACATATTCTGGCAAAGTCTATGAAATCCATTGTTTTAACCGATTATACATGTTTTCCTGTGTAAGTTCCTTTAGGGCACCGAGTCTCTATTTTCATTTGGGCGAAGTGCTGATTTTCGGCTCCTGCTTGTGAGTAAAATACACACACACAACATTTTCCATAAACTGGTCTGATCTATATTTGTTCTGAAAGTAACAGGAAAGATTTGCAAAGAACACAGAAAGAAAATGAGATTAACCTCTTGAGGGTAATCTGTAAATTGTGAGTGTAATACAAAACACAATTATTTTTGATAATATATTGGCTGCACTATATTGTATATTTTATTTTTATTGTTTGTGTATGAAGTGACCATGAGGACAAACTAAACACAATACAGGAGAATTATGATTGAACAAAAAGTAAATGCTGCAAAAAAACTAAAGTCCTGGTGCCTATTTATTCTGGCAACACAAACGTCTGTGAAACAGTCTTTAGACTCCTCTCCTCATGTTTGCGTTACCTTCTTTATGGTGGATAAAATTAGAAGAAACCCATTGACAAATTTCTAGACTTACTTTTGACTATCTAGAAAACTAACATCAGTTGTCTAAATTTTTTTACACCCCAAAGAATCACTCTAGTTAGGTGGTTTCCTATCGATCTCTAAATAATAGAATTGTTTTCAGGTCCACATGAACAAGCAACAAATTTCTAGTTTTGTTTTTGGTCCATTCTGTTTTCCGATGACGAATTTAGTTTTCTGCCCTTTGGTACATTAAAATTCAGAAACTGAGGGGGTTTTTTTTGTCTCTGCTTCCACGTTTCTCCTACTATACTGCTCTGGCTCCGATTCTGCCTCTCCTCCTATTCCATCCCTGATTCTGTAGGAACAGAGCGTGAAGAGCAGAGAACGGGGAAGCAGCTGTCTGAGAAGGTAGGGAGAGAGCGAGAGAAAAAAAAAATAACGAAATTGAAATGGAAATTGAGCTTTCGCCTTTGTTAACATTTGTTTCGTTGGGGGTCCCCTCCTTGTTTTCTGAAATTCGTAAGAATAAACAAAATTACATCAATTGTCACATTTCTCCTGCATTTTTAGAATCTCACCCAAACACCCTATATAAAACAAGAAATATGAAAATGCCCAAAACAAAACTGGTCCATACATTTATTGTTATAAACAACACAATTCTTAGAGATGTCAATGGATGTAGTTGCTCTGTTACAGGTTAGCAAGTTGGAGTCATATAAAATAATTAGAACATCTTGGAACCAAATATATACATTACT
Organism: Spea multiplicata; assembly: GCA_009364415.1. Classification (NCBI taxonomy): domain Eukaryota; kingdom Metazoa; phylum Chordata; class Amphibia; order Anura; family Pelobatidae; genus Spea; species Spea multiplicata. The sequence goes on along the minus strand of VKOC01017415.1, from coordinate 83,591 downwards.
AATCTGTACAACTGCTCAATATTTAATATTTAACAATACATGAATGGTTAAAATAAAATAGCATTAAGTAATAAGCACAGAAAATAAAAATGTACATAAAACAGCAGAACCAATTACATTACTGTAGAACATGATAGTAGGCAATTCTCATTGACTATGGTGCCAATAAAGGTTTGGGTTTAACTTAATCACAAGTACATGAATTAAACCAGTGTGACTAATCAATTAACTGGATCCATCAGTGAATGTCGGCATACACTATCATGAGTAACTAAAGTTAAAATAGGCAAAACTGGCTTTAAACAAGCTTTACAAAATGTGTTAAATATTTCGCTTTACAGTCTATACATTTCTATTAAAAACAAAACAGGTTTTAATGTGCGTAACAAAATAAAACATAAGGCTATCTTTTACAAAGTTGGATCTATACAGAAGACTGAGTTTTATTTATTTGTAATAATGTGATATGAGGTTCGATTTACAAGCATCTGGAAGGGCACTTATATAGAAAGGCCATAGGGAAAAGGTTGCTTAAATAAGCAGATTATTTTTTATAAAGCTGATCAACGTTTTGATCATAACAGTTCAGAACACTGGAAGACTAAATAATCTCTAGACACTGATGGGGCTGCTTAATAACTTAGTCCCAAGGGAAATTAATTAGCGGATATTTATATATGGAGTGTAAATGTTGGTCTACTGGCATTAGAATAATTAACAGGGCAGAAAAATACTACTCCAGGGGGAGAAAAATATTTACAAAAAAGCCTTCGCACAAAACCCATATACATCCCCAGTGTATATGTACTAGAATTTTATCATAAATACATAGTACATGAATTTTATGGAGTAAACCTGGTAAGAAATTATGATTCTGTGAAACCATACAACAAAAACCCCTTATATTGTGTCCCTAAACACACCAGAGTGTATTTACATGTAAACGTATATATATATATCGTGGAAAGTGGTGTATTTTTTTTTTATTAACTATTATTTATTTATAACGTGGACAAAGTGGAAGCCCTCCACATAAATGTGAAAACAATGAAAGATTCATTTCAATTCATAATTTAATGATTTTCTTAATGAATACTAATTGTTGTAGTGCGACTTTGGAAATTGCATTAACGTTCAAGTATACAGACTAAACTTTTGTTCTGATGGTTCACAGTACTTGTGGATAAGCATTTGCAAATACTCATCTCCCTCTAAAAAGCAAATTGCAAATCCTGGTTTTTATATTTATATATTTTATACTTTGCTTAAAAGATGGAGAGCGAAGAGCTACTGTAAATAGTCATCTCTACCATTATCACCACATCAGGTTTATTCAGAAGATCATTTTCACACTTATCTGATGCCACCGAGATTAGCTACCAAATGTTACCTTTCATTAGCCATAGGCTACCTGCTATCTATGGACTCTGTAGAGTCTTGATTTCTACAAAGACACAGGCAATACATTAAGATAATGAGCAGCAACCAAAATTAAACATTCAAGTCCAAGATGGCTAGATTGATACGTTCAGCACCAAGCCTACATAATCAGAGTTGTAAATGAAATACGACAGGTACTGTCAACTCGATATTAACTTACAACTAATACTTGTAGAAGTAGCCAAATGGGCTGTACATTTGAGGTAAATGAATTTCTATTCTATATTATCAAGCCATTTGTTGTACTATTCCTCTATCTACAACAGAGACGATGGCTTCAATAATGTGACTATTCTATTTTGCAATGGCCTGTAAAAACTACTTTTTGTGCACTAAAAAATAAAAACACAAAGCTAAGAGGTCACACATCAAATATGTATAAAGAATAACTAGCTTTAATTGATGTCTTTACCTTGTACATGGTATGATGGTAACCCAATTGCCAAAAAGTGCAAATATTTTTAACTGGTTTCTCTAAATGACACATTTTCTCTAAGAATTTAAACAAAAATAAAAGCTTTCTACATCAATCATAAAATAATAAAACAAATTCAACTGCTTCCTAGACACGATAGGATTATGATGTTGCAGGGGACATGAAAAATGCACATTTCTTTCTGCTAGCAAACAACCCACCCATATAAAAATAAAAACCTTAAAACCTTAGTAGAAACTAAAGTGAACTGCAGCGCTAATAACGGAAAGTAGCACACATTTTTCAAGTGTGTTTATGCTACAAAGAGATGATGTTGGGTTGACAGCACCTCTATGTTAAGTTTGTACAATGGTTGTATATCCAGATCTCCATTTACAAAACTACATGTCCTTGGACCCTTGGAGCCAAAAAGCCAACTCCAGTCCGAGGGCATGAACTAAACTTCGCACATTTAATACTTAGCACACTGGGGATCTAAAACTTCATTTTATTACCTAGGTAAGACCATTGTGGTCTTTTGTGATTAACAAGAAGTGTGATCTTATTGAGGTCTATAGTCAGTACCAAAGTGGTCCCTCTCCTAGCTGCTGGATAACCAAATCCATACTCTGATAACATATGTTTTAGTTATACAATAGACTATTTATCTTGGACCCTAACAGCCAAACATAGTATGAGAACCTTCATACACTGTCTGAACTTGGTGTAATAGTATTCACATGCAATGATTCTGTAGGATTTGAGGGTTTGTTGCTTGTGTTCTACTGTTGCACAGAATTGTAACAAGGGGGATATGTAATGTAATGTGTATCTGGAGTGAAGTACTTCCTTTAAACAGTAAAACTCAGGGTTATTAATTTCTAGATATATTGATGCAATGCTATCAATACAAAAGGTCTTCTATGAACACATCTGCAATTCAAAAGCGTACATTATTTTTTAATATTCTTTCTTCTAGAACGTTTATGATGTCTCCAGGTATGTCATTCTCACTTCTCTTACCGTCATTGTTCACAAGGATATCATCAGTAGCTTAGCGCTTTTGTGGAACCTATGTCCATGAAGATAAAAAAAAAGCCTACAAAAATATAGTACCCTACAGACATTCATGTCAAAGATCTTAAAAATACATGTACTGGCTTGTATTGTTAAAACTACCTTTGCTGTGTAGGCTGATTATCTCAACATTATCCATGAAATAGGCATCTGGTTGCAGTATAACCACAGCAACATATGGAAACCCTAAGCATCAAAAAGGTTATTGTGGCACTGAATGCAATATGCAAAAGAGTGCAGATGTTTAAAAAGCAGGGTATCGTTTGAACTTATTTGAGGTTGTCTGTGCCTATAACAGAGTCTTTTGACAATAGGTTAACTTTAAGTACATTAGTGCATTATGGCAAATGTGCCTCTATTCATATAAAAACAAACAAAAAACTAAACTGCAAAAGATAAAAACGCATCTTGAAGACGGAATACGCCACAGAGTTGGGAACACAACGGAAATTGGGAATACTGGCTGCATAGCAGTCAAAACATCACTACCTTTTATCCATTATTCCAGGAAAAAAAGCATTGTGCTTACAAGCATACCTAGGAATAATTATCTGTACAATATATGCCCCCTTCAATACACATGTCAACTTTGCAGTCCCCATTTGTTACAATGTGTATGATAAAATGTTTATACAACCTTAATAGAACCTTCTAATTCTGACATCTGTAACTAAACAATTTGTAGTTATTTGACAAATGATGGATGGATATAAAAATGTTTCTAACATAGCTGTCCAAGAGAGCAAACATTGTAGGGCAGTTTGGAGCGCTCTTCAACAGTTTCCACCAAGACCTGTCCAGTGGTCAGGAACCATCAAGAAATACTTGTCCATTGCTTCACAAAACCGAGTTCGATAAAGTTCAGGAGACACCACGGTTGGCATTTTTCCTAGAAACAAACACACTGTCAGTGAAACAATGTCTACTAAAAGATTAAATTCTGTAGCAGAAATCGATTCAGACATATATATATATATATATATTATATATATATATATATATATATATATATTATATATTATATATATATATTATATATATATAGCGTCGCAAAAGTATGCACGCCTTGATCTTTTCCCTATTTTGATTTATCACAACCTGGAATTAAAATGGATCTTTATATGGATTTAAAGATCTGGTGCAACCAATTACCTGTATGTGTCAAATGATCTCAGTATATACTTATGCCTGTTCTGAAAGGCCCCAAAGTCTACTACACCACCAAGAGGCACCTCCAAGCAGAAGGCCCCATGAAGACCAAAGAGCTCTTCAAACAGGTCAGGGACAAAGTTGTGGTGAAATACAGAACAGGGTTGGGTTATAAAAAAAAACAATAAAAAAATTTCAAACTTTGAACATCCTACGAAGCACCATTAAATCCATTATTAAGAAATGGAGAGTATGGCACCACAACAAACCTGCCAAGAGAGGGCCACCCACCAAAACTCACAGACCAAGCAAGGAGGGCATTAATCAGAACAGCAACAAAGATAACAAAGGAGCTGCAAAGCTCCACGGCGGAGATTGGAGAATCTGGACCAGTTTAAGCCATCCACATCACAGAGCTGGGCTTTTTACAGAAGAGTGGCCAGAAAAAATCCATTCCTTACAGAAAAAAATAAGCAAACGTGTTTGCTGTTCACCAAAAGACATGTGGGAGGCTCCCCAAACATATGGAAGAAGGTAGTCTGAGACCACAATTTAGCTTATTGGCCATCAAGGAAAATGCTGTGTCTGGTGCAAACTCAACAACACCTGGGAAACCTGTTTCAGTCTGCCAGAGACTTGAGAATGGGACGGAGGTTCACCTTCCAGCACGACAATGGCCCTGATCATACATTGAGAATCTGTGGTATGACAGATTGCTGTACACCAGGGGAAACCCTCCAACTTCAAGGCAAAACTGCTCCAGCTCCTTCAAGAATGGGCAAAAACCCCAGTGGCTAGATGCCAAGCTTATAGAGATGGCTTTACAAAGTATTGACTTTAGGGGTGAATAGTAATGCACGCTCAAGTTGTCATTTCTTGTTTGTTTAACAATAAAAATATTTATCACTTAATAGTTAATCATTTCATAGAGATAGCCATGTTATGTAAATCAAATGATACAAATCCCAAACAAATCAATTTTAATTCCAGGTTGTAATGTAACAAAATAGGTAAAATGCAGTGAATTTTCACAAGGCACTTTATTTTACATGGGCAGGCCTGTGTATGTGCATATGTGTGTCTAAGGGCAGTTTATATGTGTGCGTGCGTGTGTGTGTGTGTGTGTGTGTGTGTGTGTAAAGGCAGGCCTGTAAAAGGGCAGTACATGTGTATATGCATGCATATGGGCAGGCGTGTGTAAGGACAGTATATGTATATGCATGTGTAAGGGCAGTGTGTGTGTGTAATAAGCAGGTATGTGTACATATGTGTTTGTAAGCACATGTGTGTCTGGGCAGTATTTGTGTGTATGGCCAGGTATGTGTAAGGGCAGTGCATTTGTATGTATGTCTGGGCAGTATTTGTGTATATGTGTGGTTGTATTTGTGTGTATTGGGTGTTGTAAGGGTGTTGTAAGGACAGCGTTTGTGTGTGTGTATTGGGTGTTGTAAGGACAGCGTTTGTGTGTCTATAGGCAGGCGTGTGTAAGCCCCTGTTTATGCGTGTATGTGCAGGCGTACCTATGGGAAGTATAGGTGTATGTATGGGCAGGCATTTGTAAGGGCAGTTGTATGTGTATATGTATATATGAGTACTTAACGTTTTTTTGTTTTGTGGGTGGATGTAGAGGCACCAGTGCATTGCTTTACCAAAGGCCTATAAATGCTGTTGAGACAGCCCTGCACTGGTGCACAGTAATGCTGGAATGGGAAAGGGCCTGCCCCAAATTGTGTAGTATGTAAGAGAACATTTTGTTGTTGCTGAAGATAAATCATTCTACTTAATCATTGGCACCTAACTTATTTTCCTGTTTTTGGCACAGTATTCATAAAAATCACTTTACAAAAAGGTGATACAAAGTGGTATTAAGAGAAAACCCTGTCTTTGGCAAACAAAAGCTCTGTCGCTATGGGGAGTAAAACCTGTGGTCATAAAGGGATTAAACAGTAAACTATTTTGTGTCCCCTGTTTATAATAATGTTTATTTGCATGGTATAACCACAGGCAAAACTAAAATGGCTTAAAACATTCTATTGCAATGCACTAATTAACCTTTTATCAAACCAATTCTCCTAATCATGGTAGATAGAATAAGTTGATTAGGTAAGGTGCACCCTGAATGACTTCATTAAACAAAGACCTAAATGAATAATAGAATAGGCCATCATATGAAAACACACTAAACGAGGTTTTATTGACTTTATTTCAGTAAAAAGATTTCAGATTTCAGTAAACAAGTCGACAATTAAATACTTTTGTATATATAATATATATATTATATATATATATATATATGTTTCAGCTCCTTGTCATCGCATTGACTTAATCATGCATGGTAAAGGGTCTGTTCAGCACAGCTTTGAAGGCAAGCACACTGTGGTGGGCCCTTCGTGATGCATTATGAGGTTGGGCGGTTGACAAGTTCTCTTCATCCACAGACTCCAAGCATTATGAATAAACCAATATGCATAATATAGGCATAGTACCATTCTAAGCACCGTGGTTGGTCCTTTGTAATGCATTATGAGGTTGGACGGTTGACAAGTTCTCCTCATCTGCAGACTCCAAGCGGTACGGATAAACCAATATGCATAATCTAGGCATAGTACTATACCATGTACTGTGAAACTTGAAGGGACGTGTTCCCTTATGTCAGCAATTACGGTGGTGCATGAGTAGAATAACATAATGAGAAAGATGGGCCTTACCTTGACCACCTAAGATTCCGGTTGACTTTACCACCATTTCAAGCTTTTTGTCCCATGTGAACGTCCGAATGTAATCTGTTGATAGACATTAAAAATGTTACCTTTTAAAATAATGTACATAAGCTAAAATTATATGCTTTTTGTTTGGCAGACAGATGGAACTGCAAAATGTGGAGTTTTCGAAAAATATCCTTGTATCACTCAGTTGCAAATCAACTAAAATAAAAACAAAAGCAATAGAAATATATATTTAAGATGCTGAATCAATGTTTTGGTTACTCATCAGTCTTGGACATCATTATTTTCCTGGAATATATGACTCATCTAATTACCTTCATTCCCTCTATTGCAATACATCTGTTCAGCTAAATTCTGTACCATTTCTAAAACCAGAATTTTAAAGCACAATATGGAGGGGGAAACAAATCTCAAAACCTTGGCTTAGCACTCTTTGATTTAAAAATATACACACATATATACACAAACACACAAAAAAAACATGCCCACTCCCCTTCGGTCGAAGTTCATAATTGCCCTGAGTTGTAATCTGTCCATGCCACTCACTCGGCTTAACATGTTGCATCAAGGAAAGGTAAGAAGTATATACATTTGTGTCACAGAGGGATTTTTAGTTTGCAGGTTGTACACGGTGGTCATTCCAGGCCTGACAGAGACAAACTAGTGTAAAGCTGTAATGTTATCGTTAACTCGCAGTCAGCGGTACTCTGATCGTTTGGGATTCAAGTCAGACGCATTTCTTCTTAATTTCCATGGGGAGAGGGGTACATAGTTTTCATCAGAGCTCTATATTAAAATCCAAATAATGAACACCCAAGAAGTTATATTTTTTTATTTCTTCAACGCATTGATATGCTATGCATATAAATAAGAAAATTTGAAGGAAAAAATCCTTTTCGCATCTCAAAGATACACAAATCTCAACATTGCTTTGGAGCATCACTGTAACACTATTATTCTCCCATTTAAAAAAAATGGTTTAATCCCAGAATAATATAAACCTGCGCACATAAAGCTTTCATCTAACAGTGAAACTATTTGTTTCACATAATACAATCGGAACTCGATGTTATTTCTCTGAAATGGTAATTAGGCAAGTCGGGGGGGGGCATACATTCAAGCGGAAGACAAGACTTCATTTTGGGAAATGCAATAAATGTGGTTTAGAAAAATCTTAAACCTCTTCATGAGAATTTAGATGCACAAATTACACCATCATGGTTCGGATGCTGAATCTCACGATCATCATAACTGCGCCAGAGGAGAAGAGGTCCAGGTGGGTCAATCCAGATCATATACACTGGGATCATGAATGCAGGTTTATGGAGACATGATCATTATATGATCAGTAGAAAGAAAAATCTGAGCGAGAAACAAAGTATCATCTATGGAGGCTATCCATTGATACTGAAGAAAATGAGTTTTCAAACATTCTGGTACCATCAGAAAGGGCTCTTTACAGTAAAGAAAAGTTGGGTTTTGAAATTCAATGAAAGCCTTTAAAATGCCCTGAATCTGTTGTAACAAAACCACAATATACCGGGATACAAAGCTCAATAAAGGCCAATTACATGATTCACTAAATCCGATGTCACTTTGAGGGCAGAAAGGAGTTATTTCCCTTTTTTGAGATGCAATTTGAAATTGAATGCTTTTTTGGTCTTCTAGATCAACAATGATGCAGGTATAAATGAAATTTTTTAACCTACAATCTTACCCATTACGGAATACAGTATCTCATTCAGGAAACAGCACTGTGAGAGGGATCTCAAATCAATGTCTGGAAAAGAACTCTTGCTTATATAGGATCCATTGTGAAAATACATAGAAGCTGCATTTTTGTATGAAAATTCACGCAGAAACTAATTGCTTTTGCCTTGTTAGAAAGTCATTTTACCAACATACCCCATGGAAAAAAGAGAGAAAATTAGATTTCCTAAATTTTCTTACAGGGAATCTATTTCACACTCCATTCCATTACGTGTACCATTAAGTACGGCTTTATATACCACCCTCAAACTAAATTAAAACGCAGATGAACCAGAACTCGGAGGAATTACCAGCCAATACAAAACGGTTTCATTAATATAAACTATGCGCTATCGCCTTTAGTAATTCATTCATATATTCATCAGTTCTTGCGACTCCTGACTAATCCTTTTCTCTGAAGTATTTGCTTCATGTAATTCTGATTCTGGTTAATCTGTATCCACGTAGAAGGCATAAGAATATCACAACATGTAGTAGAGATGCCTCATTCATATCACAGAGGAAGCGGACGAGGGTCAAATATTTTTAAGTGCAGATAAATGAAAGTTTCCAACTGTAAATTGTGTTCTGATAATACTATGTAGACACGAGCTCCTTCGCATGCAATCGAGTAAACTATGTGGAAATACTGAACATGGCAAAACCACCGACTATGAATACCACTCTACCCCACCTATAAAGGTAATACCCTCCCAAATATGACACTAAAGCTCTACACACAGGTTTTTACAGTTTCTATGGCAACAACCATCAGTGCCCGCTTTCGAGTGCTATTCACTAGAGCAGGTGGAGCACTAGGATGTTTGGGGAGCTTACTTGGAAATACATCCCATGTATCTACAGACAGCAATTCGTAATTATCCACCACATTTTTGGAACTATTTAAATAAACAAATTGTAAAACGCGTTGGTGCTCTACAGACAATAATGAGAAGAGGTTTAAAAATACAGTGGGGAAAAACGCGCTCACCGATGATTCCAACGACCAGTTCGTCTGAGGTGTCATCACGGCCCACCAGCAAGGAGTAGTCGATGATGAGGTGACTGGACAGAAAGTGAGAGTCGCTGTGTATAGATGCTCGAAGGACAGATTTGCAATGTGATCGGATGTACAAAGGGTTATCCCGCACCATCTTTAATAAGTTCTCATCCAGCAAGACCACATCACAGCTTTCCTTTCCAGTATCTGTTTTCACATTACGGTTCCTGAGGGAGCCCTTCAGATCAAAAACCTAGAACACCCAAACGAAGGGGGGAAAAAACAGCAGGATTTTTTTATTTAATTTTTTTTCCCCCAAAGTGAAGTAAATACTCCACAATTTTTATAGTTGCTGTGTAAGGTTTGCAAGCAGAAGGGAGAGATTAAATATATCTGAACTACCATCAAGTGAATGCTTAAACTAAAGATTCCAATTAGATTGACAGTCAAACAGAAAAAAACACAAGCTATATGTAGAATAAGGCTTAGAGTGCCAACTATGTATGTGATACGTGGTAGGCAATGTGGGCCTAGATGACAGCACCCCCCTCATATTCTAAGTATTGCGCTGCTTGAATGGACACTTGACATTTCTGTTATACACGGATGCATTCCTTCAATTAGCAAGTAGAAACGAATTACCAACCTATGCAAATTCACCAGTATACTGGCTTCCAAAATAGTTTACTCTGGAACTGCAGTTAAGTGCATTTTGATCCCATTATTCTGCATGGGAAGGGTTAAAACGTAAGCCTCCATTTTTCTCACCTGAGCCATCTTTCTGCCATAAAAAAGGTTTTCCATGACCAAGAGATCCAGCTTCTTCTCCGTGTTGTTCTGAGAATTCTTATAACCAATTCGATACACTCCCAGAATCTTTGCCAAAGCTGTGGGTCTCTATAGAATTAACGAAGCAGAAACTAAATCAATGCGTGACCAACGTGATTTAAACAAAAGACCGCCGTGTAACAAGCTAAACAAGAGCAGCCGTTAATATAATTCTGAAAATCACAAAGTGTTCTCAAAAGTACAATAAATCTTTGAAGACCATAGATTTTGTTTTGTTTTGTTTTTTTAGACTCCAAACAACATCTGAAAAAGATAAGCCAACTTTTGTTTTTTAAAAAACTTTTATCATATCTAATAAATAGGAAGATGTGCACTGAATAAATGCACTATTTATAAACCCACTAATAAAATGTCAGGGCAAACCATCTAAGCATATTTCTCATAGAAGCCTTATTTTTAGCACCATTGACAACATTAAAGATGCAGGTAGCTTCTCCTACTAGCAAAAGGACACATCTGTAATTGTAAATAGTCTGAGAAAAGCAGTGCGGGCCCACCAGGACAAATTTATTGTGGCACTACATCTGGAATTGCTCAGCACCTCTATTATACTCCTTTGTCAATCGTAAATATTGGACCATCACTGGTGGTTAGGGTCTGCAGTAGTCCGCCCATCAAGTGTTTTCAGTTTTACATTGTACATTTTATGTTATCTTAGCCAAATCTACTGGACAAACCCCCTGGCTCCTTATCATGCTGCTTTGTGGTAAACAACAGAATGGCTCAGTCTTAATCACCTAACCTGGTATTTCCACGGAGCCATTCTATTGTTTACCCAAAGGCAGTATGACAAGGAGTCAGTCTAGTAGATCAGGCTAAGGAAACAGTGCAAACTAATACTAATAAGTCTGAAGGAGCAAAATTAATTGACATTGCCATAAAGAACCAGCTTAGTGTGGAGTTTGAGCAGGGGAAGTCACCCAAAACATCACATGACTGAGAAAAACCATAGTCCTGCAGATAAAAAAATAAAATAAAAAAAAAGTTTATTGGACCAAAATAAAAAAATATATATTTTTTCTTAACTTGCCCTTTAACACTTAATAGCTGTTTTTGAAGTGGCAGCTTGTGGTCTGCCGGCTCTCAAAACCAGACTATCAAGCTGAGCATAAAATATGCTGGCCTCCACGTCACAAATATTAAATTCCATATTTAGCTACACAGTTTAGTTTTTCACCGGTATAACAAAAACTTATATTGAGGCCAACACAGTATAAAACTGCACTCTTCCTCAAATCATTTAGCTTTATTTTAGCAAAACAACTTAAGGCAGCTGCAGCTGAATAAGTCAACTCTGGTGAAATTAAATACTGTTCTTCATTAAGCGTAATATAAGGAAGTATGCATTTTTTTTGTTGCTCAGTAGCATTTTTTTGTAGCCTTCGGATGGATTTTATTAATTTTATGTACACCATGAGCATAATGTTATTCCATTGGCGTGGGCAAAATATCTAGCCTCCTTGAAATATATCTATACAAAGCTTTAAATAAAATTGCAGAAGCAGAGGCAAGTGCAATGTATTGTTTAATAAAACATTTAATAATGCATTGTTTAATAATGCAACTCTGGCATCCTTAACAAATAAGTCATGATTGTAATATAAGGAGCACGAATGTGCCTCTTCTAACTACTTTAGGCTTTTTTAGTTTTAATATACAGTGCAATCTACGGTTAAAAAAAAAATGAAGCGCAATGCAGAAATTGTCTTTTTTTCATGTGCCACCTTGAAATGCACATGCCCATATTGTGGGTCCAAAACGTGCAAAACCATGTTATCTCTATTCTAAGTCCCAATCACAGCAGGTATTCAAGACAAAAACTTTATAAAATGACTAGCTCGACACTTGTACCTTGCTTAATTTTTCTTCTTGCATATATATATTTAGTATTCTGCAAGCTTGGACACATGCCTGCAAGGTCACAGCCATGTCAACACCACTAACGCTATGCGCAACAGCATGTGGGTTGCCTGTTAAGCTAGAAGTATTCCAAGTCTTGCTCAGAACAAAAATTCTCTTTGGAGCATGTTATTTACTCCCCTTGCTATTTTTAATACCAGGGATTTATTCAATAAACAACTATAGAATTCACTATAGAACTCATTGAATTATCTATACAGTATGGAGGGCCAGCTCCGGCAAGTTTCTCTTGAAATATGTACAACAAAATGGCAAGACTTGCTCATCTGCGAACAGGTTGCGCTTGAATAGTTTGGACTTATTTGTAGGGTAAAATGACTTCATATTGCATAGTTATGGATGTCATTAGGGTGACCATATGTCCCAGATTGCCCAGGACAGTCCCGCAACGGGAATTTAAGTCTCAGGTCCCAAGCAGGCCTGCATTGTCCTGGAATGAAAACTCCGAGTGAATGAGGTCTCAGCCAATCAGGAGAGACATCTCAACTCCCCTGATTGCCTGAGAGTTTTGAAGCCTCTCATGAAGTTTACACTTCACACCAAGCCCAGTGTAAGCTGCAGCCAGCACCGGGTATGTATGTGACTGTGTGTGTCCATTTGTCACTGTGTTTGTGTGACTGTGTGTGTAATGTCTGATAATAAAGGAGTTAATTCTCTTTATGTGCTCATGCCTGTTACTAGAGGGGTTAACACAGTGAATCTACTCATGCCTGTAAGGATATACTGTATTTGCCCGAATCTAGGCCTCACTCCCCCCCCCACTTTAAGTCTTTAAAGTGGGGGTGCGGCCTATATTCGGGGTCTAGCGCAGGAATGCGCAATGTGTAGCGCCAGACGCCCGGGACATGCAGTTCCGGGCGCCGGACAGGCAGCAGGGTTAGGATACAGATCCCCCGCAGCACTGCTGGGGACCTGCATCCTACTCTCTGATATGCTCAGACAGCGTCTCCTGCCAGTACTTTCCACGGGGGGAGTGCCGGCACGGGACACTGTATAAGCGCACCGCTGCTGGCACGTCTGCTCGATGTGCTTTAACAATATCCCTTGCCGGGAATTCCCACGGGGGGAGTCCCGGCAAGGGAGATTGTTAAAAACATTGTGCAGACATGCCGGCAACAGAGGTTGTTTATGCTCGCATCGCCGCAGCCGGTGAACGTCCGCGCGATGTACGTTAATCTTTCTTGGGAAGTTGTATTTTATGTGTCTGTGATTGTGTATATATGTGAATCAGTGTATATATAAAATATACGCCTGTGTATGTAATGTCATCCGCTTCACAGTGTGTCCCTGAATGTCAGAAAATAAAATGTGGTCACCCTAGATGACGTTTCATCCAAACTTTTTCATAACTCACGTTTTATTGATTAAACGGCATATTAAATAGGATACATGAGTGTGTCCTACACAGGGGACTGTCAATACGCTTGTTATTCGTTAAAACATATACTAGTTGGTCTTGCTTTGTCCCTTTTCTCCCTGCTACCCTACTCTAGTATTTAGCATGCCCTATTCTGCACCTTTGTTACCAAATTGCCCTTTATTTTTTCCCCACCTGCCATGCCATTTTCTGTCCACTTCTAGATTATCCCGATTAGCTTTTTCTCATTCAATTCACTGTGATGCATCTCTCGGAATACCCAACCTCTCAACATCTTATTACTGCCACTATTTTTTCTGCAAACCTATTGTACGTGTATTGTTTCTTCTGTCACGCCTGGGCTTCAACTATAGCTTCTGCACTCATAGCTGCTCTTATCAAATATGTTGCAATAAAAGAAAGAAAGATTTGAAAAGGGCATTTTCTTTGAAGTTACGTTATGATGATGTGTGAGGTTAAACTGCAAGATCATCTCATACCTTCATCTGTACAGCATTTGTGATGTACGTGAAATAGTGAGGGGCAAAGTCAAGAAAGGACTGAACCTCCAGCCGAGGCATCTGCTTCAAAATGAACCGGTCATCTAGGGGAAAAAAAGCGTGGGTTAACGGAGAATTCATTCAAGTGAAATTATTGCTGTTTTTTTATAGAAAGACATGACAGAATTTAAACTAAAAGGTCCTACAGATGAGAACTAGTCTTCTAAAATGTTTTGTATCAAATCAGAGAGGAGCAAAAGCGTCGAGGGAAGATCTTCAACAATCAGGAACAGAGTTTAGCGTCTCCAGAACACTGCTTGCCTCTCCATTTGCAAGACCTCGCAATTCCTGGGTAAATGGGTAAAATACGATAAAATCCATGCTTTAATCCTGGTGTCCTCATTCAAAACAGCTTCACTACCCAACAAGTCATTAGGTTGCGACCATTGGCGAGCCTCTTTGATTAAGTGCTTGCGAGTCTCGGGTATTAAGGTCTCACCTTCCGTTGCGTAGAAGGCAGCGCCAGACTTCCCACCCCGAGCTTGCCACGGGACACAGTGAGCGAGGGAGCGAATGAAATCATCCTCGCTGCTTCCCAAAATGACCTTGCGCATCCTGTGAAACTCTCCGGCATAATAAATGCGGCAATAGAATTTTGCATTGGCATCGGAGAACTCTGCAGAATAAATAGAGTGAACTATTAGCATTTTCTCTGTTGTTGCCATGGAATTCTTCAATCTATCTCTGAGGGACTTGATATAAATATTTTTATTTTCAGCCCAATGGTTCAGTTCTGTAACGAATATGCTTAAACTTTATTTGTTTTTATTTAGTAGACTGTTCATTGCTATACAATCCCAGAACAGAACTGGGCATACATGCAGTACTAATTACTAAACCACTTGTCTAGGTTAAATCTGTCCATGAGTTACTAACGGGGAGCTGCTCCGGGCCTCATGCAGACTCAAAGACACCTGGGAAAAAAGCCAATTTTTTTTTTTTTTTTTTTAGACGTTTATTTTTCTAGGAGGGCAGCATTATCGCGGCAAAATGAGTACCCTGCTGACTGTCTCCAGCGAAGCAGACCAACCTTCATTAAATGATGTGTAATTTACAAGAAAAACAACCTGACATTTTCTGCGCTGCAAGGTACTTCTTTACGTCTTTTGATAAAAATAAAAACTCAAACCTTGGATCTGAATTACAAACCCTGTTTCCTGGAGAAGAGATTTAGAAAGGGTTTCTGGTGCTTCAGGAGATCTAAAAAAGTTTCTTCACTATACAATAAAGTAAAAGTATTATTCACTAAAGGGAGAGCTAGCAGGAGAACTTTGCTTGCAACCCCTTTGACTTTGCTAAATATTATGACGGTTCGGCCCTTGTCAGCTTCTTCTAGAGTCAGCTCTTGGCTGGCCATCGATAATGCATTTTCAAAACCTCCCCACGTGTTGAATTCTGAGGGCCAGATCAGTGTTGGCTAGTTCGTAATGAATAATGAAGCAGGGGATGTGAAACTACAATTCTCCCAAAAGAGCCTTCTGGCGAATAAAAATATTTTGGCCCTCCTATTTCAGTATACATTATGAAGGGCTGAGCCAACTAATGATTAGCTAAACTGGTCAGAATCCTTGTGTGTCTTTGTTAAAACTTTGAAGGTTATGAAGGGCCAGTGTGATCCCTTGCATTGTAACGCACCTTAGTAATCATTTGTCCTTTAGGCTTTTCATCGATGCCACAATGAAGGTTCTCCCTTTTAACCTTCCACACAGTTTCCGGGTCTATATATGTAAACTTAATGTATGTCACTCTTTAGAAATGGTAACAAGAGTACCTGCATGGCTCACATGTATCGTAAATAAGTTTGATGTGTACAGAACATGGTTTTATTAGAAAAAAAATGTCAATTGCGAGTGACAATGTCTCTCCGGTTCAAGCTTAATGCCACAATGCTAAAGTTGTCTGACATTTGTTGTTGAAGAGATCCTGATTAAGTAAGTGAACAAACATCAAAGTTACGTGATTATTTTTTGCTGGACCATGCAGCCTGGTAGAATTTTGTCAACACTGCAAAATCATCAAGAAAACAGCCTAGATTTCGTTTTAGTCGGCATCTATTGGGTTTTTTTCTAGACAGCAGCTAATAGTTTATTATTAGTTTCTCTTATATTGATTTTAGGACTATCATAGAAATCAGGACCTCTGCAGTGTTGGTTCTCGCGACAGCATACTCACGCAGTTCTACATGTGGATTGCCAGACTGCTTCTTCTGCCTGTCTCCACCATCCGTGTCATCTAGGAGGAATACAGAACACATCACATATAACCAGAGCATGTCAGGGTCCCGGAATAGAACACAATGTGTTTTCCACGATAAGATGGGGACCCAAGCCTCAGTTTAAGGCTTAAAACCAGGTCCAGCCACATGATGTAAGTGGTATAATGCCACTTAATTGCATTCACCGTGGTGTTGCACTAGGTATTTGGTCTGGATACATAAACCTTGTGTAGATCTAGTTACAGGGATTGAGGAAAAAAATACATAACTTTTTCGTATATAGATTACTTGATAGAAGAAAAAAAATGGGCCATACAGTCTACCCCTTTTACTTTTTCAGCTGTTCTTTAACATGGCTTTATGGACATCTCAAGCATTCCTAAATGTGTTTGCTGTATATGACTTACGAGTTTCGCTACCCCATGTAGCTTTTATAAGTACCAACGTATACAAATATACTATTGATATGAATTACTCCAAATCATTTTTTTATTTCGGCATTATAATTTTCCCCCTATGTAGTCGTGTTATCATTGTTAAAGTTTTGGGAACTCTTGATGGAAATGGTGGGAGGAATGTGGGGATTGTTCCTGGAAGAACTCTCAAAAAGTTGCAGAACATGTACAGTGAACAGCAAGGTGGATCTGAAATGCCTACCGCCGGATAACTAATTGGATCTCCATCTCATAAGCAGGGATTGGATTAAAGAGCACATTCAGTCATCTATTAGATATTTATACACTACTGTTCAAAGGTTTGGGGTCACTAAGGAAATTTCTAAAATTGCAAAATGGTTTTCTAATGATCAACTAGCCTTTTCAATTTAAACCTGGATTAGCGAACACAACATGCCATTGGAACACAGGAGTGATGGGAGTGATACAGGGCCTCAGAACGACTATAAAGATATACTTTTGCACTATTCAATAAACAGACTATGTTCTCATACTTTTTTGATAGTTCCTAATGGTTTATTAACTGTTGAATGTTAGAATTTTATGAACCGGCACACATTAATTTATTTACATTTTATGCAAATTGGAAAAAAGAGAAAAAAAACTAAAAAAGAAAAACCACATGTGTAAACCTTTCCATCACCTGAGATGCCATGGCATCGTTCTTGTATGGTTTATAGGAAATACTGCATCTTAATATATATACTATATATAGTCTATGCACGTTTCTATCCACGTCTTTTTCTATTTGTGAAAGCACACAAAATTGTAATGCAATGCATAATAATCAAAAGTCCAACAAAATGAAATACCAAGGAGGCCCAGAGATGTAATTTTAGTTAGCATTCAATGAAATTCATGACAGTGGCTCACAAAGCACATTCAATATATTCATCATCATATACCTTCTTCAGTCTGTAGTTTATAAGGAAATAAAGGCAAGGATTTTATATAAAAAGGCCAAAGAGTCTGTATAGAAGAATAATTTATGGAAAACGTGCATTTCTTTCATGTGTGATAGTTCAAGAGAGGATTCCATTGGAAGACTACTGAAGAAACTCCTTGTCATGTTTTAGATGGCACACTTTACAATTTAATGGTTCTAGAAAATGTATAAATTAACCATTGCCTTAACTGAAGGGTTATAGAGATTAAAAAGTGTATAGGGATATATATATATATATATTATAAAATATAGCCGCAGGAAGGGATGTGCATCCACTCTTCCACCTGTAGTCACTATATTGCAATTAGTGTAATAGCCTCTAAATGTCAGGTAAGTATAGATGAATGGATTATATGCGCGCATGAATATAGGTAAAATTAATTTTAAACCCAATTCAAAAATGGACTTACCTTGAGGTTTTTCAAATTCTAATACACCAAGGTATACAAACTATCAATATCTACCTATGCAATGCTTTCCCTTTAACAAAAGGCTTGATGTGCTCCAATGACCCTTTTTCTTTTTAAATGAAGCAGACTATATAGTCAATAGGCAGATACCTTGAGGTTCAGCTCCTTGGCTCTGTGTACCTTCTGGGCCCATTTGACCCACTTGGTAATATGCACTGTCTGCGCCACGTAATGTTTCTTTTCTTTGTGCTGATAAGTCTGGGCTCTTTCCTCCAGTGCCTCGGAAGAATGATAAGACTCCTGAAGGCTTTTTGCCTAGGAAAAAGAAAGAAAAAAAAGAAGACAATGGAAGTAGTCAGGCTCTTTTTTATCCTCCCAATTAGTGGTGTTTAAACACACTAGGGGCTGTTTCGGCTCACAATAAAACCAAGATGGTAATAAGAATAATCTGCTTTAGGTATTTCAATATAGAGCCATTACAGAAAGGAAAATGAGGCTCATTAGGTGCCCTGTGCGAAATCCACAACGCCTACAAAAAAAAAAACAGGTGGATGTACACAAACCTATCGTACTGACAAAGTAATATACACACACAACGATGTATGCCTGCAAAAGACACCAATACATTTACTTGCATACATGACAAACCCATAGGCCACACACCAATTGATATTGGTATATAGTAGATAAACAGCCTACCAGCAGAAGTGGTAAAGGCAAATGCAGTAAGCATAGGCAAATGGCTAGGCTGACTCTAATACAAGACCAAGGACCGATTTTTCCACTGATAAGTCTACTAAGAGTCTACTCTTAGTAGGAACACACACACACACACACACACACACACACACACACAGGGAGCTACATACATAAACAATCCTATCACACACACACTGTGTTCCACAGCACAAATTCCCTATTCCTTGTGCACTGACCATACAGGGTGCCACATGGTTACAATTACACATGCCATGTCTGTGGCATGCACCCACGGAGATCATATACCCCTAAACCCAGCAGGACGAGCTGCCGCGAGAGTCACACGTGTGACCCGACTCCTCCTTAACGGCACCAGAGAGAACTTGTGTCTGTAAATTGCTGCCGCTGTCAAAATGCCATCCCATGGACCCACCGGGACCTACAAGAGCTCTATTTGGTCATATTAGTCTGTATGTATTAGTTTGCGTGATTGTTAGTTTGTGTGATTGTTAGTGTGTCTCTGTTGTTTGGGTATATTAGTGCATGCGTGGATGTGTGATTTTGTCAAGGCATGTTAGTGCATCGGGTTATTTTAATTTGCGTGTTTGTTAGTGTGTCTGGATATGATGGTGTCAGTCTACTTGTGTCTGTCTGGCTATGTTAGTGAGTATGGGTATGTTAGTGTAAGTGTCTATGTTTTGGTGTGTGTGTCCAGTTGCATTTGTATCACTGTGTTAATGTGTCTCATTGTTATTGTGTGTGTGTATGTTAGTGTTGAGTGGAAGGTTGTATTGGTGTGAGTGGATGTGTTAGTGCGAATCTCTGGATGAGTATATTAGTATGAGCTTCTGTATGTGTTAAAGTGGTTGTCACATAATGGATGTTGGCTTGAATTTAGTGTCAGGGGGCATCATTTTATTCTTGGGACCTAGCACCATTGCGGCATTTTTGAGGGAGAAACAAAGAAGCTTTTTACCATATCAAAGATCACACATGCACAAAGCAAACTAAAAAGTGTAAAAAGTGAAACTATGAAAATTATCCAACAGTCATGAACAGTAAATTGTGACTTTTCCCTCCAGAGGACTGCCCTTAATATCAGGTCTGTGTCGACATACTGCTTACGTTCAGTCAGATCAGCTTTCTACCAGGATGACATGCATTCACATGTATCCACTCATCTGGGATTTTTCAGATAACTTGAACATTTTGACTCTCTGATATTACTATGCATTATACAAGCACGACTAGTTTCTCCTTCAAGAAAACTGGTCGCTGTCTGAATAATCCATATCTAACGAAGCAATATATATACATACATACATATACTCTTGCTGCCTTGCAGAAGTATTCACCCCCTTGCCATTTCTTCCTATTTCGTTGTATTACAAACATTAATGGACATATACAAAATATTTCAAGTTGGTGAAGTGAAATGAAGAAAATAACTTTTTTTTAAAATTTCTCAAAAAGTAAAAAATGAAAAAGTGGTGTGTGCATATGTATTCAGTCTTTTTACTATGAAGCCCCTAAATAAGATCTGGTGCAACCAGGTACACCTGTGTGCAATCTGTCACATGATCTCAGTATACATAGACCTGTTCTGAAAGGCCCCAGAATCTGTAAAATCACTGACCAAGAACACCACCAATCAAGTGGCACCACGAAGATCAAGGAGATCTCCGGGGACAATGTAGTTGAGAAGTACAGATCAGGGATGGTTTATAAAAAAAGATATCTGAAACTTTGAACATCCCACGAAGCACCATTACATCCATTATTAAGAAATGGAAAGAATATGGGAACACAGCAAACCTGCCAGGAGAGGGACGCCAACCAAAACTCACAGACCAGGCAAGGGGGGCATTCATCAGAGAAGCAGAGAAGAGACCAAAGATATATCTAACGGAGCTGCGAAGCTCCACAGTGGAGACTGGAGTATCTGTCCATGGGACCAGTTTAAGCTGTATACTCCACAGAGCTGGGCTTTACGGAATAGTGGCCAGAAGAAAAAAAATAAGGGAATGGTGCTGTTCACCAAAAGGCATGTGGGAGACTCCCCAAATATACAGAAGAAGGTAGGGGTCAGATGATGCTAAAGTTGAGCTTTTTGGCCATCACGGAAAACGCTATGTCTGGCACAGGTCCAACACATCTCATCACACCGAGAACACCATCCACCACAGTGAAGCATGGAGGTGGCAGCATCATGCTGTGGGGATGGAAAGAACGATGGATGGTGCTTAATACTGGGAAATTCTTCAGGGAAACCTGTTTCAGTCTGGGATTTGAGACTGGGATGAAGGTTACGTTCGAGCAGGACAATGACCCTAAGCATGCTGCTAAAGAAACACTCGAGTGGTTTAAGGGGAAACATTTAAATGTCTTGAAATGGCCTAGTGAAAGCCCAGACCTGAATCCAAATGAGAATCTGTGGTATGTACACCAGCAGAAACCCATTCAACCTGAAGGGGCTGGCAGTTTTGCCTTGAAGAATGGGCAAAATTCCCAGTGGCTAGATGTGCTGAGCTTATAGAGACGTCCTACAGGAGACTTACAGCTGTAATTGCTGCAAGAGGTGGCTTTACAAAATATTGACTTTGGGGGGTAAATAGTTCTCTAGTTTCTTAATTCTTGTTTGTGGTAGGCATGTTATGGAAATCAAATGCCAAATGCGAGGCACTGTGTGTGTGTATATGTGTATTTAAATATATAATTGTATATATATATTTTTTTTTCCTTTCTTTTGAAAGATGTAATACATTTTATATACCTATAAAATTATAAAAGCATTTCAGGTGTCACAATCTTCATCCAAAAGCCACCTAATAACACGCCGCTTCAGAGCATTGCAGAGAGGCCATATGGGAGCTGCAATGGATGTCCATCAGCTTTACAGCTCACTGAGCCAGTCAAGGAAAATCGATAGCTGGCAGTCTTGTGGAAAATGGGACACTTTGGAAGTATGCATTACGCAGGTGGATTGCTCTTACAAAACGCGCAGCGACGCAAGAGCTGAAAAGCCCAAATTTACTGCCAACACCCATGTCAGCGAATAGCCTCTGCTGAGAGTAAACACATGAAATTAAACGTATTTTTCGGTTAGGAAGCATGTAGAGAAAAGAAAAAAAAAATTTTTTGATACTGAGGTTTCAAAGCTTCTAAAATATTGCTTTATTGGACTTACTCTGAGATTCTGATTCAGCTGTTCGGTTTGGCTGAACAGAGTTGTTTTCAGGTGCTCTGGAAGGGCTGCTGGTTTTTGGTCTATTATCCACTGTGCTGGTAATACAAAATGATTACAAATAAATGAGTGGTGATCATTTGCTGGCGTCCCACTTTCCTTGACTATATGTTTGTTTTATTGTTGTAAATCGTCAAATAATTATCTCATCAGTTATTTCCTTGCACTCTATATAATATCAGCTGAACCTCAAGGTATCAAGGAAAATACCATAATCCTGCGACAGAATTTGCAGTAAATATTACTATTTTGTGTTAGTTTACAGTGTCCTGAGTAACTACTTTCTGACGTCTACACCTGCCTAAGCACTTCTAGCCTTTACCTTAAGCATTTAGCATTTAAGGCAATGCTAAAGAATGAATTTATTAAACATACTGGCTGATTCACATACTTGTTAGGCAGAGAAACGTCTTCCAAGCAGTTCTTCGGCGACGCTTTTGATAACTCTTCCAATGCATTTCTGTACTCTTTACAACTGGGAAAAAAAGAAATGGCTTAACTACACCTAAGGACAAAATGTTTGGGGAGTTGACATGAATATACAGCCGTGCTGTACATTATTCTCCTTGGGCAGAACTTTTATATTGACATATGCTGACAGTATCGAACCTATTACCATAACACTGCAGTAAAGTCTATGCAGTTCTCAGGATTGCTCAAGGACACAAAGGAGCCAATTCACTAAAGAGGCAGTTATGACCTTTTTAGCCCCTGGTATCACTATATATTATGAAGTGTAAATCCTATTGATGTTTCCCTGCAAGAAGATCTCAGTTGGTAATGTGGGGGGTTTCATGAAGCCCCCCTCACTGTTTTCGATAAGGATTAAGGAACCAGCTTTGCTTTTCTTGTAGAAGCTCATTAGTATTTACTCTCCATAATGCATGGCAAAATCAAGTAGTTTAAACGCCCTCTAAAGTAAATAAACCCATTTGACTAGGCTGGTTTTAACTACAAGGATGACAACATCCACCAGCTGCAAAACAATGGATGAAAAACATTTGTTTGGTAAAATATTAGTGGAGAACCCCAAATCTGTTTCACGTCCAGCAGCTTCAGCTTCTGAACCATGGTGTTCTCCTTAAAAGTTGAGCATTTACGCATAGCATAATCCAACTAAAGATATCAATAGTGATTACTGCCCTGCTGTGTCGTGCATGGATGTTGTGCGGCAGACATATAGAAATTTGTTTCAACACAAATTATTAGATTCACAATCTAAATGAAAACAAGATACCTGAGTGCAAACGCTATAATTGAGCTTGGTTCCTTCTCGCAAACAGCGATGGGCACTCTTTCATGTTCGTACATTAGGTAATGCTTGTCTGGTTCACTGCAAGTAAAGAAATATCCAGGTTGAAAAACACCAGCTTCATAATATGCTCCACTCCACATTATAGTGGGGGGATTTAAAAACATGAATTGGATAAGGGTTGTGATATTCTGTATCTAAAACAAGACCAAGGACCAATTAGGGTTTGAGTCTTTACATCAGGGGGGGACTAGACAGCCGAATGGTCCTTGTCTGCCATCAGATTTTATGTTTCCACAAGTTCTATTACCAAGAGGATAGAGAAGATGGAAGCCTCCTTACAGAAACAGAAATATCACTATTATGATATCAATAGATACCTTTTCACATGTTAAAGTCAGATTTTTCCCTGGACACAACAACACGATGAAGATATAAGAGGCTGTCAGGCTGGTGTAGCTCAGACCACATCAAATTGGCATTAATCATTAAATTGTTTTCATCATAGTCCCAAAGGATGTATTTCCCCCCTTTTTACGCTGCATGAGTCAGGTAATCACATATTAAATGCAATAATAATAGGTTCCGAGAAAAATCTGAAATAAAACCGTACAAAATTACGTACAAAGGCAGAGGAATTGGGCTGTAGCTGTTTCCTGGGAGCAAATTAGCGAGTATAGCTTTCATTGTAGATTTCTCCTTCACTTGACTGTCTGTTGAACCCAGCAAGTGGCCATCAAATACATCTAAAATAATGTTAGATGAAACAATTAGGATACGAGCTAAAACAAAAAATTCTGAAGCAGCGACAAACAGATATTGTGGCCGTAAAAGGATTTTAGTCTCTAAGATGATTTCTTGATGACAGCAATCAATGGCTCTTGTCCCAAGTTTACCTCGATGAAAGCTCCTGCATACATTTATTAAGCATAAAGTTTTAAACAGCTAACACAGCCCTATGCTGGGAACTATACTAACGCGCTTCTATTGATAGATACATTAAAACGGCAGCAAAGATATCAACAGTGAGGTTAATTCAATAAAAGGGAAATTTCAACTCAACTTCATTGAGCTTCTGCTGCAGGACAAGCTTGTCTTGTCTTCTACTGTATGATGCATAGTTAAATCAGTGAGGTTTACTTAAACACTGTTCACCCATTGAATTATGCATTATACAGGGCCAGCTCAGACTATATCCTCACAAATAAGATTCTGAACATAGTAACTGATCCCGAAAGTTTCTCTTTCATCCTTTATTTATAAAAGCTACTTTAAACATTCAAAAACAAATATTTTCCTGCCAGAAGGCAGTAATACGCTATTCTGTGCCGAGCTGGAGTGTACATGGCAGAGGTTAACCTCATTGTGTGTTTTCTGGGGTCATAGCAGAAGTAACGAGACATCATCACTTCTCCAGGCAAAGGTATGTTGAACAGAAAAATAATTAGCTGTAAGCAAAGCTTATCCTTTTGATTATTATACCGTAACTGCTGGCAAGTTACAGCCTGGGTACATTATTAGAATACACACAATTATTTTTCATATCACCGGAAGGCACATACGTCCTTGTGTTTAAAGAAAAATGAATCATGTTCTGATATTTCCTGCATATCACCACGCAGTTTCTAAACCGTTCCTCTTTGCCAACATGGAAAGCCAAGCCTGTTAGAGACTTGACAGGCCACCAATGGATTCATTACTGGCCCCCAGAGAGCTTGTGTATGCCCAGTCCAAGTCACCATGCAAATGTCTGGGACGTTCTACTCCTGAACAGATAATATTAGAGATACAAATGCCAGTTCATGGTAATGATGCAAACGTCACAGTAGAACGCATCAGTGATCCCTGGAAAAATGGCACGAGTGTCCCTTTAACATATAATGTAGATCTGGTTCATATTAGCAAGTTAAATGCTGAAGGGGCACATGCTTTCTCCAATTTTAAATGTAAACCCACTGTTCTCTGGCGCTGGTAAATATTACATTTCCACGAATAAATAAACATTAAGAAAAAATAAGCCCCCTTGGTCTTGAATTCAAAATCCTGGCCCAGACAAAGCTCTTAAGGAAATATTTACCCTATTTATAGTTTAGAAGACATAGCAAAGAAGGGATATATGAAGTACCTTCAGAGCTGCTGGCGGTGTCCATCTCTGTGGTGGTCGGAGCCCCAGTAAACAGTTGATCCGACAAAAGTTCAGGGGGGCTGGGTAGTTGGAGGTGTGTGGAACCGGTGGAACTCTGAGATAGCGTGGTCATAAACCGGTCCTCTGTTATAACATCAGAAAAAAGAAAGGAGAAAGATCTGTTCACATTATACCAAATTTGGTATGTGCTGTTTATACGCATACGACAGTTTAGTGCCACATCAACAATGACCACATGTTAAAGTAAGAGTAAGCTATTATATGCATTAAAGTGTCTGATGGCCCCAGTGTTCCTTTAAAGGATGCATGGTGCAAACCGGTGTAACAACCCCGTTTCCTTCTTCTGGTAAATAAAACTTCAAGGGTCACGGCATGCAACACTGAAATTCTCTACTTGTCAAGGGCCAACACCACGTCACAGAAAGGCAAGAAGTTAAAAACCACATTTTAATTACTGATATTTTTCCCTTTTAATCTATTATTATGCAATAGCAACCTGTTAAAATGTAGCGACCACATTCTGGGGTAAAGTCCCAAACATTGGGCCACCCACCTTGGAAGCCAAAGAAATATTTGATAAACGGGGTTTCCTTTATAGGGCCTACTAGACCACTGCACTAGTTTGAAATGGCAATAAGACCATGGAATACGTCAAATGTGTTCACACATAATAAAATATGTGTAAGAACGGTAAGATCTTCGTGGCAGGGACTTAGTTTCCTAATGTATTCATACCTATTGTACCCATTTAGTATGTCTACCTACCATACTGCTGTAAATTATAAAGCGCTAAGTGCATATGTTAGCGCTAAATACACACATACAATGAATGGAATTTTATATTAGCTACAACCACTAAACACAGGAGGCAGATTAGTATTCATGATGAGTGAATATTTGTTTTCATTATCATACATTAGCAAGCCCATCTTGACAAGATGCAGGGAATGTCAGGCTAGTTATTTAAGCAGCAGATATTCAAGACGAGTATATCTCAAATGCCTCTAGACAGCTGGAGATGAGAGATGTCTCAAACTAGATAGCATATGTCTGCAAAAGCCACTGCCGTGTCAGGAGCAGATTCAGGCAAATGCTGACACAGTAAGTGGCTTTATGACCCGGCTAGTCCAGATTCGCTAATAGACCCCAGGACATAATCTGACATTTTATGCGGCTATTACCTATAACCATACAAAGCTGCTATAGAGGTCACAATGTTGTAACTATTAGTACTTTCCCTGTAAGCGGGGTCCCTTAATACCAAGTTAACCTTTAACATGAACAACAAAACATCTCATTCGTCATCCTTCATCCTATTTTCTGGGCTACAAAAAATACTAGTCTTATTTGCACATAGAAAGAAACTATGGGGTTTCCAGACTAATGCCATAAGTTCTTTAGGATGAAATATTTAATTACGCCAAAGTAAATGTAGCATTAGGTAGGACTCATCTCATGGGGCGTAAATGATCACACAGCTTCAACCTGTTATGGCTTGGTGTTGGATGGAGAAGCAGATGCCAGAGCCGAGTTGAAACGTACTACAGCTCACTGGCACCAATCAACCCTCATAGCAACATGGCGAGGGGCAATCCGTTTACTCCACAGACCAAGCAAGGCGTTGCACCACTCATAACACCTCAACTTGCTAATTAGCAAATACATGGATCTGAAAGGCAGGTTAAATGACTCAAATGTGCAAGCAGAATAGCACAGAAACACGTTTAAAGTTGTGAACGCCTGGGTGAAAATAGCTTATGATAAACAAGTCCATACGTAATGTAATTCCTGCAAGCTGTTCTGGTTCTCTACCAGCTGCTATTTAGTCCAAGATGCTAAAGTCAGGCATAATGCGGTAATAGACAAGGGATTTTCTAGAAGTAAACACTGGGCACAGCCAAAAGAGCTAGTCAGCAAACCTCAACAGTTAAAGAGGAACCATAGCAAATTATCAAAAGAGCTAGTCAGCAAACCTCAACAGTTAAAGAGGAACCATAGCAAATCATCAATAACATTCCCACCCCCCCCCCCCCAACACTGCACCCCTTGTTCTGCTGCACCCCTTGTTCTGCTGCACTTGCCTTCCAACGGGGGAAGGTCAGCTACTGAAATGTTTTAGATCACCCAAATAATTTGAATATTACAAAACAAAGCAAGAATTCAAGGCATACCCAGCGGATACCATTCCAAAAACACCTAAGGTATAAATATTGGGGATTCCATCACACCATATGGCCATATATTACTCGGGGGGGAATTTGGGGTAGTGGCATGCTAAGCAATATACGGCCATATAATGTGACAAGGGAAGAATTTTTCACAGCATTTGTTTTTTTTTTTAATCTTGTGCAATCCATTTAATGTCTTGTCAACCAGATGGTCCGTTTCATGAATGAATTCACTTATGTTTTCTAAATTATAATATCCCAAAAATGTTAATTTAAAGTGAACAAACCTCTCTCCCCATTCTGAGCTGGAGAAGAATTGCGTGGAGAAGCATCAGCTGCATAACCCTAGTAGATGAAACAAAACCATGAAAAAAAAATGTGTTCACACCAAATGATTACAAAAGACAATTGGATACCAGTTTATTAGCCGATTTAGGTCACACACACACACATATACACGAGGTCATTGTCACAGGTATTTTGACGAGGAGAAGAAAAAATGTTTGCGGTAGAAAGTGAGTTCCAGATCTGAATGCAGAAGGTGAGAATTATTGAATTTTCCCTGTATGAGTTTGGGCATGGAAGGGGACACTTGGGACGGGAAGTGTAAATCTGTGATTCTCAAGACCTGATGAAGATGATCATTAGATGTGCCTATTGCACTCACACTGCTATAATACTGTCATTTTTAGACAAAAAAAAACAACAAAAAAACACATCCTTGTACATTTTGATATAACTTTCTATAAACCGCATTTCGAAGAAAGTTTGTATTTCTACTGTAAGAGAATTTATATTTTTAGAATCTGGCTGCATATAAATATTATTTAAACAAAAGTAGCTAATTTTATGTTAAGCTGCTGAAAGATCCACACTTGAATAAGGTTTTGTGAAGTTAGCGGTTCAGTTTAATTGCAACTGTTCCATGAACCACTCAAAAATTTGCAACATGCTATAAAAAAAAAATACAAAATAAAAAGTAGCATTATTTCCTTCAGAGGCCGAACCAAACGCAGTGCTTTAACTATCTATAGGTTTTAATTGTATGTATTTTTTTGTACAAACACATATGGTCACACACACATTAAAAGTGATATAAGAATATATAGAGCGTCACATAAAACATTACCTTTTTTTCTCATGAAAGGAAAATGTGTGGGCAAGGATGAAACGCTGTGTTGAATTTGTCAAAGAATTTTAAAAAAAGAGCATAACCTTTACAAAGCTTTAAGATTCCAGCTTCGTTTTAAATAAAGAGAAGGGAAACCAAGCCTGTCTTAATCCCAGCCTCAATTTGTGTTGCTGCTTAAGAACCGCACAACCGATAATTCAAAAGTGACAGCTAGACCCGTGCAGAATAGACTCTGCGTGAAACTAAGCATTATGTACGTATTGGTTTGATCTCTGAAAGATTAAGTCGATCAAACTAGTTGAGTTGCTGCATTTGGACCGCCAGAAAATAGCTTAGCTTTAGAAAATAAATTCGTAACAGTACTGAACGGAGCACATAGACATCACACTGCTTGACCACAGGTCAGATCATACAGATAATAAGTCATCCAGACTGAGGACCAAGCACACGTTTTCTGCCAATGCTGATGTAAACACCGAGCCTGCAATGTAGCGGTGTCCCGATTGAGGGGGCCGAGAGCGTGCAAACATCACTATTAAGCGGTGTATGTCAGATCTTTTATTTAAGTCATGGGATTAAAGAAACACAGAACAGTGAAGACTTGCCTGGTAGCGGAACAGTTAATCGGTAGGGATAACCAGTAGATGCACCTGTCATTTGTATTGTGTCAAACGAATAGCTGTTCCAGAACTTAAATCTGAAGTACTATGAGCCTGCGGCAACAAGAGAGACAGTTCTCTCCAATTAAAGCATTCTGTTCAATAGCACAATCTCTCATTTGAACTACTCGGGTGCCGGACCTGTCAATGTTACAGTTCAGTGTCTGACACGCTTGTATACAGCTCCCAGCTAGACACAAAGTTTGCGCTTGATCATCGGAACTGGGCAACGTATGTCAAAGAATATGTCCAACTTCAAAACTTAAGGGTAGACAAGTCCAAAATTCAGACCCGTCAGTGAGTTTATTTTAGAAAGAGTGTCAATCTATCGGACGCTGTAACTGATCAAGTTTTTTTATTTTATTTTTTTTTAATTACCTTATTCTCATCCCCCTGCCTCATTCTCCCGGGACTGGCAGGTACTGAGGGTCGTTTCCGGCCTTTTTCTTGTTGAAACAGATCTTGCAACCTATAAAAGATTATACTGTTATTATGTGCATTATTCACCTAACAAAACAAAAACTAAATTAGTATTTTGGCCCAAATCAGGAGCCAAACATCTTCTAAGTGATCCACCTTCTATCAAAGGGTATTTGCTTGCTTACAGTGGAAAGAACTAAAGGAACCCTTTGGAATTACCTGGTTTGTATAGGCAAACACAATGTGACTTAGCCAATAACACAAATTAAAATATTTAAATGTCTTCATTGAACACATTCGTTAAACATTCACAGCGCTGGTGTAAAAAGTAAGTGAACCATGTAGCAGCAGATCAGACCTGCGCAACGTTCAGGGGGGATTTTAGGCCATTCTTTCTCACAGAACTGCTCAGCCATATTCTTAGGACGTCTGAATGTCTCTCTTGAGGTCATTCCACAGCATCTCTAACGGGTCTGACTGGGCCACTCCAAAAAGTGGATTTTGTTCTGTTTAAACCATTCTGTAGTTGATTTACTTCAATTTTAGAGTCACTGCCCTGCTGCATTACACAACTTCTACTGAGCTTCAGCTGACGGACAGCCAACCTAACATTATCCTGCATTATACCTTGATAAACTTGGGAATTCATTGCAAAGCAGCCCCAAATCATAATGCTTTCTCCACTGTACTTCATGTTGGTATGTGGTGCCTTTTTTTGTAGAGCTGTGTGTTCTTCACTAACAATTCAACCTTAGTTACATCAGTTGACAAAACATTTTCCCAGTCGAGCTGTGGAGTGTCAAAGTGCTCGTTGGCAAAACTTCAGGTGTACATCATTGTTTTATTGGAGAGAAGTGGCTTCCTCTGTGGTGTCTTGTCATGGACTCCATGTCAGTTCAATGTTTTGCATATGGTAAACCCATGAACATGAGATGTTAACCAGTTCCAATGATTCCTTCAAGCCTTTAGCTGTTACTCTAGGGTTATTTTATTACCTCATTGAGCATTCTGCCTTGTGCCCTTGGAAACCTCTTGGGCGCCCACTTCTAGGGAGCGTAGCCACAGTATTAAATCATCCCCATTTATAAACAAATTGTGGTCTGATGAATATGTAAACTCTGTGGTATTACTTTGTAACCCTTTCCAGCTGTATGAAAATAGACAATATCAACAATTCTAAAATTTATTTTTTGAGGCATGGTTCACATCAGCAGCAGCACCTTGAGAATAGCAAACTCAAACCTGGCTCCAATTAGCCTTTGTTGAAGTCATGAGCCCACACTGTGAACGTTTAAATGATCTATTCAATATGGACAAGAATGATACAACCATCTGTGTGGTATTATTGTAACCTAGATAATCATATGTTTTAAGTCAACTTTATACATAAATGCACTTATTCTTGCCACTGTAAGTGAACAATAAAGTAAACATTAGTGGAGTGCAATGTACTGCACACTAGGACGGTTATCTTTTAAAGACACTGCAATTTAAAGAACGTGTTTAACCTTTGAATATAAAAATCAGCTTATTTGTTAGCATTGTTCAAACATGCAGCCCAATTGAAATGTATTTTATCAACTTGCTCTCCACCTCACTGCATTAATGGACTGAGCATCACAGCTTCTTTGTCCACAAACACATACTCACAAAAAAGATATGCTATGGATGCTCTGTTCAGAGAAATTACTGAGCCAGGACCAAGTGATAGCAACATAAGTCATTATAATTGATGCTTAGCCTAATGTACCTTTTGTTGTGCAGCTGTTTTACTTTTTGTAACCTAACCCTGTGATATGGGAAGTTCTTCCATTGCAAAAAGACAAGAATTCTGCCATAAGACATACTAGAGAGTACAGATAATGGTTTATCTAAGCAGATCAGCACTTTAATGGCCCAAGCTAGGTTCTACAAGAAATATCCCATCTCCCCAGGTGTTCCTCTTTAAAATATTTTTCCCTCCCAACATCCCTCTTTCCAAGGAGCTCAGAATAACCTGTGAAGGGCTGAAGGCTCATGGTCAGGAAACGGTGAGAGAAGTGGGTTGGTAGTAGCCTAATGTGGTGGTGAAAAACATTGCCGAGCAGGGCAGGGAGAAGAGAGGCGAGGGAGGAGAATGAGAGAAAGGAGAAGGGGAAGAAAGGGCTAAGAAAAAGGTGGGATAGAAAGGAGGAGAGAGGTTTTGATAGAGGGAAAATGTGTTTTTGTAAACAAAATAAAAAAAAAAAATTACATAACATTTGAAGAGCCTTACTCTGCTACCAATGTAAATATGAAAAGGTCACCAAGACCCAGGAAAAACTGCAGCCTAGATGTGGACTGCTAGATTTAATGGTATGAATTATCCATGAATACACTAGGGGGTGCCCAGATAATACACAAGTATAGGTGGTGTCCTTATAATACACAGATAATAATAATAAAGTACCAATTTAATTTTACACATACAGTATCAAGGTTTAAAACAAAGGATGTCCATTTGCAGCAATTTGTGACCTTTACACCACACCATACATAATAGTATATTGTTAAATGTTTGTATACGTGCTACAATATTCAATACATAAAAATAATTCTATGCATTTTCTATTAACAGGTTTCGTGAATGTATTCTCAGACAGGCCGCACTATAAGGGCAGCATTCAGAACATATAAAGTGTTTTCAGAAGTAAACAATTAGCCACTGGCATGAAGCTAAAAGGTCAGTATTTACAGACTGATTAATAGTTTTAAAATGCTTGGGTGAAAAGGTGAACACACAGACATGAATTAATTTATCTTGACAACGATGATGGATTTCTGGCATTCACCAGCTTGCAGCTAGTGAGATCATTTGTAAGTAGACTGGAGCACGTTACGATTATCTACATTCATGTCATGTTTCACACACTGTAGGAAAACTGTAGTTAGAGCCACAAGGTGTAGAACTTTGATAAGAATATAATTGCACTAACCTGTTGTTCCAAGCCTGCAGCATCTCACACAATGACTGTTTCTTAGCTATCATTGACTGGAGCTGTTGAGGGGTGTCCAGGTTGGTGGAGAGCATTCTTGCCTGGAGCTTCTCAATCCAATTACGGAAATCTACCTCCTCCATCTAGAGAAAAAACAAGTGCAAACCAAAACATGAAATTACACCACGGATGTCTCTGGCATATTATTATCCTCATTACTATATCTAAAAAGCAAACCACTGTTATGGCAGCATTGCAAAAGTTGGAAGCTGACCCTGTTGCCTCCTCAGTGTTTGGGGGTGTTTGCCACACTGGTAAATAATCTAAACAAGGCAAGCGAGCCATATCAAAGCGGTTTCATTGTCAACGTATGATCAAATTGATTATGTAGGAGCTTCTCTGTATTGGTGCTGTTGTAAACCAAGAGAGTAAAAGAAATCCTCATCAATAGTTCATCAAGAAGAGTCCTTTATAACCTGGTACTTTTCATGGTGGCATGAATTATGCACCGACTAATTGATGTGTGCTATCCTGGTTATTTTTACCTATCAAGGTGAACTATATTTAGAAATGACACATTCTGCCCTAAGTTATATATTTCCCTATTACTATTGTTCTTATTTTCATTTTTGCGCAAAGTACACATTGATTTATTACCTGCAGAGTGTCATGCGTGACCTTTGAATCATAATTATGTACCCTCGGAGAAACCATAGTCTTTGATTAAATTTGTTCTGCACGCAAAATGCAGAAGGCCAGGGGTTCATATGGTTTCTGCTTCTTTTGATTTTTGCTTTTAAGGCACTACGTTCTATCTAAATTTACTGTTGTGATTATTTTCTACAGGAAAAAGCTTGAAGGACGCTCTTTTAGATAACTGTATACCGTATAACTGCATATCCTGTTTTTTTATAGTTGGTTAAACATGTACATGGTGAAAAAAAAATTGTTAAACTGGAAAGCAACATTAATTTTGGGGTTCAAAACATAATAATGTGAAGTTGTTTGATGCAACTCTGCATATGGTAAGTAGTAGCAAGCGATGGGATCTAGATCTAGTGTGAATCACTGTAAATTGTGTGTTGTGTTATTGCCTGTATTCATAACTATGTCACTTTTATAGCTGGCTTACATTTATTTGTATTCAAGTTGTCTTCCGACAACAAAATACCTTTCCATCATGCGCTGTTTTAATTAACGAAACTCTCACCTCCTTCTGTGCAAAAAGGTCTTCCATCTTCTCCTCCCTCGTCTTGC
The DNA here is from genome assembly GCA_009364415.1 of Spea multiplicata. Taxonomy (NCBI): domain Eukaryota; kingdom Metazoa; phylum Chordata; class Amphibia; order Anura; family Pelobatidae; genus Spea; species Spea multiplicata. Next base: position 49,392 of record VKOC01017415.1, on the reverse strand, counting down.
TAAATGTATCTGTCTTTAGGGAAGTAAGGCGATCATCCACTGCGAGATACACTTGTGTCACCCTGCAAAATATATTCAAAAATTAGAAAGCCATAAATTAAAAATGAAGTTCTAGAGGGCATTTTGAGAATGATGTTAACCTTTGAAGTTTGACATTTTCAGCTTCAAAATGATTGCGCCCATGGGAGTCAGTAAAAAAAAGTGTACCAAGGCAAAATTACATATTTTAAAACTTATATTTCAAAAAATGTCAGCGATAGCCTTATACAATAGTGGGTAAAGAAAGCAATTAATCTGAAATCCACAGAAAAGCTAAAAAGATTTAAAATGCTAAAATGAGTTCCTTAGTAATTTAGGCAGGGGACAAATGTGGGGGGGATATGCCAATGCCCATAGCTTCCTGAACAATCAATGTAAAACACGAAAGTATGCTTCATGCCACTGATTGGCTGCTGTAAAAAGCCAACGGGTAGCAGGAAAGCGTTCCCATTGATTGCTTTCTGTGCATGCACACAGGGGGAGGGGTTAGCCAAAACACCTCCCAAAGGAGTTAGCGAGCCAGTCTTGGAACTAACTGGCAGCAAGAAGATCACAGGGCAGGAGAAGTGTTCAGCCAAACACATGCCTTGCGCGGAAAAATAACCGGATGGTGGGGAAACGGGGCAAATGCGTGTGCTGCCATTGGTTAATAGGACAACGGAGAATCTCAGTTCATCAAGGGAACTTAAACGTGTATGGGTTTTGCGAATTTCTGTTTTATTTTATAACATATTGCATTTTTCCCCCCGGATGTAGTACTTCAGATCAGTGTATACATTAGATCAAAACGTTGGGTTCATAAAGCAGCTGTGGAGTATCATATCCAAGAAAATCAAGCAAGCTTGTGATAGATATCAGGCTACACTCAAAGTTATGTTTTTTTTTTTAAATGCTAATAAGAGGCAGTCCTTAATTAGTTTGAAAATGAACAGTGTTTCCAAACTAATAAAGTTTCCAATCACCCTTTTTGCAGCATTATATTGAAAATAAAAGTAAAGTGAAACAAGGTCATATTTTTCTGGCAAAAAAGCCAATGCTAAATTGAGGTCTCGGCGGCTCCATGTAACTACACAAACTTCTAGAACGCAACCATCTTGCTCCCCACTTCTTGTGATCTGGACTAAAGAGTAGCATGAAATCAGAGGTATAATAATTTGCGTCTATGTACAATATGCATGCTTTATGTACTAGGTAGCTAAAGGAAGGGAAAACACTTGCATATTATACATGAGATCTTACAATAATTAATAGATTCATAAAAGTCCATATTCAGCTTTTGTCTACTTATTTTTATCACCAGTGGATAATTTTCTAGTAACTATGCAGTAATATTGTTTGCAGGAATTTTGCTAGTGATGGCAATATGTCTTATAACCACAATACGTGTCAAAGTACATTACTTTGGGTTTTTTCCATACACAATTTTCTTTTATACTGCAGTATTTTCTTTTTGTTAATGTATTGGCATTCCTTTATTGAAAACAAATTGAAGGTTATCATTGCATTATAATACCCAGCCTTGAAAACAACTATATACCAGCTTATCATTCCTCTCTTTAGCATTAATTGAAAATTCAATAGCATTAGTAGAAATTGTATTTGTCACTAAATATGAACTTGCATTAACCTTAAAAACATGTATATAAGCTCAAGTGTTCTGAACATGTGTTTCAGTAAGCTACTTTTAAACATGCGTAACAGACTACAATTATTACAGAAAGAAAAAAAGTGCAGATTATAAATGTTTTATAAAAAAAAAAAACACCATGTGTATGGTTAACAAACATTATTGCCACCGAGATGTATTTGCTATACTAAGAATACTTAGTTTTAGGTGGTATTTTGTTCCTGGAAGAAACACAGACCTAAGCCGTCACGTATCTCACAGCGCAGAGTACTTACTTTAGAGAGAAGTCCTTCAGATCCTGCAGGACTAATACTTTTGATGGAGTGTGTTGCTTTATATAGATCTTAGGCATAGGGACACACACTTCAAGAAGTCTGATGGAAGAGTAACTAGAAACAGATAAAAGAATATTATTTTGTTAGTTCACCTCAACTTGGTTAATGTTCGATCTGCTGGTTTCACATTGGTTATTGGTCCAGAGAGCCTCTGTAAGGATGTTGAGAAGAGAAGCGAGAGGACATCAGGACAGGGAATTACCAACGCTGGCTTTGCCACAGCTGCTGCCGATAGCGGTTTCAATGAGGTTCTAACCTACAGATCTCCACTTGTCCTAATGTGCAAGAAAACCCCACAACTTATAAGTAGTTTTAGGTAAAGAACTTTATGCTGCAAGGTTGACTGTTCCCTTGTATGTTACCTGTTATGGGACAATAATAAATTATAGTTCTATTGGTTCAGCTGATAAACATTGGCAACAGAATCTTTACCTGAATGAGGCAACCATCTGGTTATAGGAGAAATACTGGTGGTAGTTGTGGTGTATCGAGTGGCCACAGGGCTCAGCATTAGCTCTCCGGGTGTACTGGTTCCCATAGAACCGGAGTTCCAAATACTTTGCGAATGACATGGACCAGGAGTCATTGGACAGAGGCACCACTGGAGTGACCTGGGAAAAAACATACATACACACTGTCTGTGAATAAACTCATTTGAGGGAGAGACATGTTTCTAACTTTCAATTACCGTATTTGCTCGAAGAGATAAACCAGATCTGTTTAGTGGAATCTAACAGTTATTTCGTCAACATATAGAACAGGGCATCAGATTTCTTAAACAATACCTGCTGGCAGATTCGGCACCAGGAGTATGTGAGGATGGTGTGTTGGTACCCAGGCACCGGGGACTCCAGCTCCTTTAGAATGATCTGAACGCAGCCATTACCATGGACAAAGCGCCGGACGTGGTGTACCATCGGAGTGTCACAGTACACACTGGGGCACTGATAAGAAGGTCTAGACAACCAAGAAACAATTCCAGCTGTATTTAGCTACACTCCGCTTTGTTATATTGATAATACTTATTTACAGAATGTCAAGAAACACTGACGTTGTCAAGAGTATCGATCAGTTCTACATCATTTTATAGGAGGTCATGAAACATACAAACAAAATTATAATAGAGGGGTTTATATATTCATATATCCAAGCAGTAAGGATATCAGAAATGGTTAGATTTCCCCACCCGGTCTGATTAAGAAGAGAGAGTTTGTCCAGTCTACAGATATGAAGTGTCCTCCCACTTAATACATACCCTAAATATAGATGTTCCCCCATGTGACAAGCAAGCTGCAACTAACTCAAGAGGCCTATCCAATTAACACAGTACTCCCTAAATGTGCAGGGACTTCCATATTGTTCCTGTTCTGTAGAACTGCTACTAACAATAGGAGCGTGTAGATATTTATTTTTTAATTTGCAGCAAATAAGAGCTGGTAGTATCTCTTTAAAGAAGAACTCACCGAAAACAATATCTCTCCAAGAATACTCCTAGTGTCAGGTCATTTTTACCATAGAACTCCATCGTTACAATCCTAAATAAAACAAAGTACAAACATCAAGACCATGAGCATCTTTGTAGGGTCAGTTCGGAGTCTGAAGCAATGCTGGCAGTAACACCAAGTCAACTTCACGTTTGATGAAACACTAGTAACAGAGTAAGGAATGGCACATAAATCAAAAATGTGAATACCATAACATATAAATAGTGCACATTAGCCTGAAAGATATTACAGAAGATTCCACTGGGCAGAACAACACTTCTATAATATATATATATATATATATATATATATATATATATATATATATATATATATATATTTCCTCTGTTTGAGGAGCACTGCTTCTCTACTCCTAGATGGCAGCATCATATAACACTTACCACGGACTGACACAGGCACTAGGAGCGTTGCTAGACTGGGACGAGCTGCTGCTGAAGAGGACGCAGAGCCTTTGGTGGTTTATTGGATTCAGGCAGTCAATCTGGAACAAAAAGCAGGAACAACTTTACTTGGATGTATCTCTTAACAACTGTACATATGAACTGATACTACTATGCATAGTTGTATTGTATGTTTTATTGATTGGCATTGGTTTTTAGAAAAGCAAATACTTAAGAGGCCCCTTATCATTTATGAGGTGTTACGTACCTTAGAGTTTATTGACATCTCATTCTGAAGAAGACCTTTATCATCTTCTGACTCGTTCTTGGCTTCATTTTTACTAGAGGAACCACTGGGCGCGTCCTTGGTCTGCACAAACGGGTCCATATCCTTCTGACGTATTCTGCCACCCCTAGCTCGATAGTCAGCTAGAATCCGGGCCAAGTTCTGGCTGTCACCCAAATGCTCAGCAATTCTGGTGCTCAGCAGCTCATGAGATGGTAGCACCTCAATAGCTCTTCCGTGGACACTGCCGTTCATTCCTTTCATGCTGGAGAGTTCACGCAATAACTGCTTTTTTCTCCTACTTTCCACATCTTTCATTTCTTTGTTGATTAGCGGAGACATATAAACCACATCAGGAAAATAATCCCTTGTGGGGCATTTCATACCCTTTTCTGTTAACAAAAAGGGCTCTCTGAAAGAAATAATTGGAGAGATACACAGAATCACATCTTTCAGCTCCTGTTTAAAAGACACGGAATGCATTTTCAGCCTGTCATCTGAGGAAGGGACTTCTTCCGTGATATATAACCCAGTATCATCTTGTAAAGGATCTCTGAAAAGCCTTAATGGACTCTTTGGCTCCAGAGCATGTTCTACTTGCTGTTGTGGGTCTTCATCTTGTGTAATGCCAGGTATGTGGCACATCTGGGTCAAGAGTTCTGGCTCAATTGATACAGAGGACAGCAGTGATGATGATGATGATAAAACTACAAGAGGATCCTGCTGTGTCAATGAAGCCTGGTCAAGATTTTTAATCTGAAATTCCCCAGTCTCGTCAAACCCTGATTTTTGTTCCCCAAAGTCTATATCATCAACAGATTGGGGCTCAGACATTATATGCAATCTCTCTGACGACATGTCAGAATCCCAGGTGATGCCGCTGCAATCTTCTCCATTAAATAAGTCTTTCTGACTGCTGTCTCCCTCATAGCTTTCAATAAGAGAATGGAAGGAGCTGCTTTTGGGCAGTGTCGGCGGCATGGCAAACTCATCCATAAGAAAGGAAATTTCCAGCTGAGAATGATATGCAGCATACACCATAAAGATGATTATTTCCTTGACACGAGACAACTCATATTCAGATGCTCCACGTAACTTAATGGTGCAGCCCAAATGCGCTGTACATCCTTCAAAGAACATGAGTGTTTTTGATTCATCTGTAATACAACCATGAAACAAATGCAAATTACAATATACAAATCTCCATACTAACCATAGCACTGAGCGCTGCATTCTTCCAGTATATAGGTGAATATTTTTTTTAGAATCTCAACTAGACAGATCTGCACATTGTTTAAGCAAGCGATGCAAAATACTTTACAGTCTTGGTGCTTCAAGTAAACTTTCAACCAAAACAGTAAATCTTGACCCATTTTTATTGGCTGGATTTGCACCACACATATGCTATCAGATGGTGCTTTTTAAGTAATAGCAACCATTATCGACACTATATTATATAGGCCAACTTTATGACAAGATCTTGATGTGGTTGACCTGTGCCCCATTACACCATTCCCAGTTACTAAACTATGTATCTCCATTAAAGCGATTTGCTGGCCTGTATGGTTTTCTCGCAAGCCCCCTTGTTTGAGCACTCGGTTTAGAGGAATTGCCGTTTTGTGGTTAGTTGTGTGATTTGGCCTCCACTTCCCAATTATTGATCAAATTGTGCTAACCTATGCATTTGTATTACTTTATCTGTAGACATCTATAACATGTCATTTGATCTTCAACAGAAGGGTTTTTATCCTGACAGCAACTTAAATTGTTGTCAATCAGGACAAAAAAACCCCAACACACTTTATTGTGTTAAATGTGATTCAGTTACAACTGGAATATGCAAACTGTCCGTTACTGCAGAATTCAGTACCACGAAGCAAAAAGAAACTCCCTCTCTCACAGTCTCGTAGGGTTAGTAAAAGAAAAAGGTGGCTGCATTTATGCTACTCACTCAACCCTCACTTCCACAGCTGGACCACCAGATAAAGGCTGCACACGCCTGTGATCTATCATGTTTTTTCTAATTAGATATTTCTTTTCGCTTTTGTGATTTCTTTGTGGTTATATGCATAGCGGGGTATTAAAGAATAATAATTTGAGATACGTAGGTGGTGCCTAGGAAATATTCAAACTCATAATCACGTAATAATGATGTATATTATAGGATATAAGTTCTCCATTATTATTGTTCGAAGGTATAATACAAATTTAACCAGAAAGTGACTTACTGTGAGGCAGTGGAAAAGCTTGCATGTAAAACTTGTGACAGGTGCCAAGGCGAGGTTTGGTCAGCAGTTGGTCCATGGACATCACCAAGTCACCCTGCGTCATGCGGCTTACTCTGTCTAAAACTTGCTAGAAGAAAAAACAAAAAACAAAGTGGATATTATGTCAATAAAAGGGTATTGGAAAAAACATTGACATATGCTTATTATCTAGTGCTATTATTAACACAAGCAAGAATGGTCTAACAAAACTTAACAAACAAATATGGGATGATACTTGGAACGCTGCACCAAACTGAAGTGAAACCCAAATGACAAACTTACCGGTTTCACATTGATAACCAGAGTAATGCCATGTTCAAGAAGCATATCTTGTGCTATCCTGGATACGGTCTTCTCGACTAGAACCAAGGTAGGCCGTACATCAACTATCCTTTGTACATAGTTCTTCAGAAACTCTCTTTCCTGGTGAGTAATTGACAAATCTCAGTAAGCGTGCAGTGGATAATTTATATTGGAGATTTTGTATTATTTACCATGAGTACATTTTCTGCCACTCACCTGGAGGACTATGGGATCAATGCATGTAAACTTAGTTTCCTCTCGATATAAATACTCAATGGAACACTTTAGTAGCAGGATTTTGGGAGTTTTAATACAGGAATTCATCTATGAAAAAACACAATGTTTGGACAGCAGCTCTACAATTGTAAACCGTCACTGAAACAGACATCATTTTCCGTTACCTTCTTGTGTGCAATATTCTTGGTGCAGACAAAGCCATTGACAACGGCAGAGTCAAACTTCTTCCCGCCTGGAATCTGTTAGAAGACATCAAGGAAATCAGATGATCTGCTGTAGGACATTAGCGAGAGAATCGCATGACTGAGAAGTGCAGCCTTTTTTAATGTATCTCTGTTCATAAAAAAAGACCTTTAACATCTGACCTATCAGAAGTTTGAGAATTAGGAATATTTTTAAACGGCAAAAAAATTCTGGTACTGTAACAAATATTTCATTGTAAAACCTCAAAGAGAGAGAGAAGAATCAGGCCACACAACGAAACACTAAAGAAAAAACTAACCCCTATTAAAATAACAATCAAATAGTCATATATCTAAAAATATTCCAAATGTAAAGGGTAATAAATATATGCATTTTTACATATGAATGTGTATATACTGAATTAAAATACACACAATAACAAAAGGGCCACAGAATGTACACCACCAGTTTAACATAAATAAAATGTTCTAAAATATAGCTTATAATGATATAATTAACAAAAGCATGTGCATTGAAATAGGTAATGGGGTGCATGGATTCCAAATCCATCCAAAATTAACTTAGATATAAGACAGAAAGGTTCATTAAGATATTGACTTCAGTTAAATGGATATAGTCAAATTGTGTCATTCATACTTTTGCATCACTTATCATAATCAATCAATCCACAGATCACTTACAGATGTGAAACCTACAATGAATTTTCCTGGACTACCACTAGGTGGCAGCAGATTACAGAGAATTAGAAATTATTTTTTTTAATTGAGAGCTGTGTTGTTTTTTGTACCCATCGTCACAATCTAAAGCACGATGCTTCCTTTAGATACCATTATTTTAATCATACCATCTAATTTACATTAAAAACTAAATATATAATCTGTTGCAAATTTGGAGAAAAAAAAATCACACTTTTTTTACTCATTTAAAAAAGCTAATGAGAAAACCTGCAAAATAGATTTTAATATTTGTTACAAAATACTCAATGTTATAAGACCGTAAATTCGTTTCAGCAAGGCCCTCCTCAACTGTATCTGTAAATCAAGGGATTATGTTATATACTACTTGTAATGTCCTGTCTACCCATTTGAATATGAAGGCGCTTTATGAAACAATAAATAAGTACAAGTACTACATGTCCTACATGGGACACCTCTGAAGCCGGACAATACAGTTTACCCAATCAAGCCATTCTTTTTTGAAAGCTAGACACTCCAGATTATTTCAAATGCTTATGGATGCAGAAAACCCCCGCTGCTAACGGCACCTCCTTCCGGCTGCAGCAGAAGTTGCCTACCTCTACCCCCTGCCACAACTACACACCAGTGAGTCAGTAGCACCAGCAGCGTAGGTTACCAGACATTTGCTCTGAAAAAAACCTTGTCTTATAATCGAGCAAATACGGTATTTCATGTATGAATTTACACCTCTTGATATATGTCACTGCCAAACAACAACCCAGTCTCTTTATTACAGCAATATTTTACATGTATAGGTTTGTTGGGTTGTTTGGGGGTTAAAAGGCAACATTTGGAAGAGATGCATTTTTTAATTTAGAATTTTGACATCTGGTCATCCTGCCACCAGGTGTTAATTTGGGACATCTTTAAAGCCAGACAATTTAGTTTACCCATCAAACCATTCCTTTCTGAAAGCTAGACACGCCAAAGTATTTCAAATGCTACTATTTTAACTCTTTTCATTCACTTATTCTATCACCAGCATTTGCCAATGTTTGTGTTAGTTGTTTGTGTTTTGTTTTCATGCACACTCTACTGTAATTTTAGTACTACACATCCTATGTATTGTGAATTGGTATGAAGTACTTTACTTGAACTGTTTTTATTACTAAATAAATCACATGTATATGTTGTGTGAACGTTTTTGTTTTAAGAGTCGAAATGTCTTTCTGTAGTAGAAAGCGTCGGTAAGCACACATTTCTTTACCCTTTTTGATGCTCTTAATTTCATTATTTAGTAACTTAACTGTATATTCTTTTCACACAGGAATCAACAACAACATATAGTACATTGAGATCCAGTCCTCAAGGCTCACAGACAGATCTGGGTCAAAGGACGTCCCAGCTTGGTAGCTTATATTCATGTGTCAATATACCCAAATTTCTGTCTGTGACATTTGAGTCCTGGAGGTAAACACCGCTGAAATGGGAATATTATAGAAGTCAACAAAACTTACAATGAAATTGCTAAAGGCCATTGCAACAGAAGTCTTATTAAATACAGGAAATATACCTTCTTGACATGAACATACTGACGAATGTCCATGTCATCGTCGTTCTTGACATCGGGTCGGACAGTTTGGACGACCTGACACACCACTGGGACAATGACGTCTCTCCAGGAGAGAGAAAGTGACTCGATGTACAAAAGCTGCTGCAGTAGCGACATCATGTGACTGTGGTTGGCTGAACTATGGAATTCAAAAAACAAAATTTCCTAATTCCACTGTCTCAGGGCAGAACTCTAATGGTATGATATTTTAAAGCTGACACTCTAATCAAACCCGAGAGACTTCACAGCTTTTGTCAGCTGTAGATATGTTCCGTGTGAAGATGGAACAGTGGGATGCAGAGCTTACTGATAAATTCTGACTTGTCTATTCATATACATTTGTTGTCCTAAAGTCAATGACAACATTGATCGCATTCTGACTCACTTTCTAACTTCTCTTTTTATAAGCAGATGGGATTTCCCGTTATGCTTTTAGTCTTTTTTTTACTAAAAACTCACGTCTGTGCAAATCTACACTGTTCTTAGGGGAGTCATTTTAGGAGACAACATGGAATAAATCAACAGGGGGTCAATATGATAGGGCAAAAGGTTTTATATTTTTGGCATCCATGTAAACATCATGGCCACATAGCTACAGAGCCCTGTCTAGCCCAGATTAGAATACTAGCTTATTTGCTAAAGACATAATTCTACATAATCCATTTGCCACTGGATGCCTGTTTCTAAGCAGCAGAAAATGCCATACATTGTGACGATCTGATGAGAACAAAAAAGTACAGAAGTAATTTCAGTTTGCCAGAATACTGCAGCAATGAGGGCTGTGACAATGTCACAAAATAATATTTGCTTTTGTTCTATTAGATCCACAGTAATAATATTGCCATGATCCAGTTCATGAACTTTCTTGCGCAGGGAATCAATTTAGTGGACTGGAGCAGTGCCCTTGGCTACGGCACTTTTCGTGCAATGGGTCAATGCTTAACGATGCTAATTTCTTTGTCACTAAGACTTTTTTGTTACATATACAGAAAAAAATTAAGAATGAAAGCGAGAGCGAAGCAGTAAACCAAACAGTCAATTGGTTAATATTGTGACTGCTTTTCTACCACTTTACAGCAGAACTTGTCCAAAATACTTAACCCTAATTTGCACCATAACTGCTCTCAATCCATCATTCCCAATGAGTGGTTCTGTCAACAACTAGGTTGGCATACATCTAGTTTGTTGAGACTCCTGACAGCTTTTGCATACACAGAGCCCAAACCGTAGTAAAACATGTAGGAGTCATGGCTAGTGTGGCTACTAAAAAGAATCAGCAATGCTGGGATCATGTCAAAATGAATTCCTTACAGCAGTCTCTCCATTGCCTGCTTCTCTCCATTCTCTTCTCTCAGCTGATCCAGGCTGTTATGGTGCCAGCCCAAAGGCGTAAAGAGCAGATCCTTAGACTTTTCCTCTACTCGACGATTGAACAATGATTCTACAAATGAAAGAGTACAATATTTTAGAGAAGGAACAACTTCCACAAATTCACACATCTAAGACTTGTAAAACTCACATCCTCTTTTTATTCATGTAAAAACAAGATTGTTTTTATCATTTGTTTTACTACAACTCTAATAATTGTATTAAATATTTTTTTTATAATATGTTTCAATCTTTTTGCAGTAGGATTCCCATACGAGCTTTATACATCTGCTATATTTATAATTTTAGTGGAATGCTTAATTGACCTGGGACACAAAACCAGGCACTGGACGGTTGCTATTTGTTTTATATAGCACCCTCATATTCTGTAGTGCTGTACAATGGTAACTGCTATGAAGAATGTTTTGCTAACTGTAATTGTGCATTTAAATACCACATAAGGATGTCTCAGATGCACATGATGCGTTACCATGTTGTGAACAAATCTAGCATTTTACCAAACCCTCCCAAACTACATCTACATTCTCAAAAGATGTGAGTTCTTAGAAAACTTTAATCATCTATTTTGTTACACCTAACACCCCTTCCTCGTACAAAAATCCTTAATTCTCCATTAGGAGTGCCAAAGTATTAGAAATACTGTTGTGATGGTTTTTTAACAAATTTCATTAACAACCATTGTGCAACAATTATTTAATTTGAAGATTTAGTAATGTAATAGTCATGCTGGTTAACTAAATTATTAAAATGCAACATCTAAACCCCAAGTCTGGAGTTTTCCTGGTTGCAGGAAGAAATGGGTACAATACCTTTGATGAAAGCATCACTTATTGAAATGATCTGTTGGCCTCCTTCTTCAGAGATGAGAAATTCTAAGCACAACAGTAAAGAGCACAAAAAGAAAAAGGGAAAAAAACAGTTTAGTAAATGGATTCCAGTGAGTCATGTCAGGGGCACACCCCGTCGAACCGGCTCTGGCAGGCTAATCCCTCGCATTATTTTGGTCACCGTGCACAGACTTTTATGGCAGAGACACCAAGTCTCAGAGGTGAACAGAGCCTCCTCCTCCTACTGACTTGACTTCCAAAAAGGCAAAACAGGACGACAAAACACAAGTTTCCTACAATTAGAAATCGCACATTATTTTAATAATTAATCTTTCACATTTTGTCTATTCCGGACTACAGTAGAATAATTCATTCTAGCTTATTAGGGCCAAGGAATACTGAACCACAGTGTTTATCTAATACACCAGATCGGCACTGGTCAAGCCTCTTTGCAGAGCCTACAGAGGATCCAGAAAATTTCTCATGTGTCAGATGTATCTTCCGCAATGAATGTAGCAACCCCCCCAAAAAAAAAAAAACATGGTATTGGTCCTTCATACAACATATATGATTCATATATGTTTGGTTGCCCAGTGACTAGCTGAGAAACACTACTGGACAGCTTACCAACGAGTTATGCATGTTGCATTGCATTCTGTTGTGGCCCCTATGGAGTAAAATTCTTCTACACTATAAAGTCATGTAAACAAAACTAAAAAGCCATCAATGCTCTACTAATATATATATCATGATAGTGACAGCATTAATAAATACATGGTAAATGGAGAGACTGAACACATTGTAGACTCACCAACAAACGGGGGCTTTTCTACTGGTAAGAAATCCTTGCCTGATTCCACGAGACTCAATCAATAATATGTTTGAGTCAAACAAGAGGCGAGTAATAAAATAGAACTCTAAGGTGATCACTTGGTATCTGATTTAGTACTCGGTGAAGAAGTTCCCCGGTATGCAAATCACCGTGTAACCATTTCCTCTACGACACGGGGATTCACGAGGAATGGTAGACACCACATAAACGCCGCAATGGTCTTCAAAAATCAACCAAATACAATTCTGAGACACACAAATAGGTTTGGTGGTGTTAACCATCTGGGGAAAAGAATCTTAAGGAATTCATTGTTAAATATAAAGTCTTGCTTTAATGACTTTTTTGTTTGTTTTTAAGTTTTTAGAAACTAAATTAACATGTTTGTAAGTTGAGGTAAAAGAAAACATCGGCTCGCACGGTCTTTATATATTATGCAGGTTCAACTCAGTCTTTCACGGAAGAAAAATATCCCACAGTTTGCTTACCTCAGGTGACGAGATGAAATGTTTCACCTCAATTATACGTGTAGTTTAGTAAATAACACTATAGCGCTATTTCAAATGCGCTAGGCAAAAATTGTGCATTAATGGTAAGATAACAGTAAGCCCCCTATAACTGCTACACTCAACTTAATCGTACATTCACATATTATAGACGCCTCTAAATAGTAAAAATGCTTCCCAGTAAGTTTTAAAACTGAAAAAAGTGACACAGGATCACTTTTCATTACTGTTTATAGAGAACAGCCATTAGCAGCAGTAGCAGTATATGCTACGATTTCTACATTACATAGTCATGCCTATAGTTTAGCAACTAAAAAGCTACTCATTATCTGTAGTCTGAGGTTAGAATACGTTGGATTCCATTTAATTCCATCTTAATTATCAGGTAGTTTCAGGTCTGTACCAAAAATACAAAATTGTGCAGATTTTTGCCATCTCATGGAGGCCATGCCTTCAAAAGGAAAACATATACCATTTTCAGGTAAATTCACATAAAAATCGTGCACCTTTTCAAAACGTAATACACAGTAAAGCTACACCTTGTCAAATTATTAATACCTTTCTGGTCAGCTGGGTGAGGGGGTACGTGTGGGTACTTGGAGTGCTTTTTGATGTGGAAGTTGACGTTGTCCAGCTCCACATTGAGACTGATGGAGGCAGCCGAGTCACTGTCCATAGCAGACTGGAAGCTGCTGACCGAGGTACGTTTGCTAGGACTAGCCGAGTCTTTATGTAATGCAACCAATGAAAAAGGGAGCATAGAAGAAAGAAGGAAAGCAGTGGAAAGAAGAGAGAAAGTAAATTTAGTGCTTAGCGCTCCGCTCCCCAAATTAAGCCTTGAAAAGCAACCGACAACTCATATTTTGTGTAGATGCTAAATATGAGTTGTTTTCTTGATTATAATAATTTGCTTAAATAGTACATAAAATTAACTATGATAGATGCATACAAAGATCAACCTTGGGGAACACAGAAAGAAAGCAAAAAAACATTGCCTTTTCCTGCCTCCAAGCAGAAAAAAAGAAGAAACAGTGAATGGGTTATATCCACAAGGCAGAGAGGAGCAGGAGAAGTCTTTATTTTGTCTTGGAACCACATATGACTAAGGATATAACCCACGTATGCTACACCAACAAGGGCCATAAGAAGAAACAAAACGATTGAGAAGAGTAAAGGTAAACCAGAACATGAAATGTTATAAGAGAAGCTGCTTTATAATAGCATAAAGCTAAACCGTAACAGGCCTTGAAATTAATTTCCAAAATCTTGCAAACATTACATCCAGCACAGATACAAATGCGAACATATCTTGTAAATGAGACAAGTTCTGAGAATGTACATACAGACTCAGCTATAACAGTTAAAATACATCATTAGAACATTGGCAAAAGATGTCTTACTGGTAAGATTATCTTCCCCTTCATCTGCTATTTGTTCTGTGTCACTGTCATCAAACTTGATGTCCTTGAACCACGAAGGTTCAGAATGCCCTTCCACAGAGTTCACAGAGTCACTGTCGGGTGAAGGTGTTTCAGAGAATTCTGTACTCTACAATAGGAGGAAAAGAAAAAAAAAGATGGTTACCGAGTCACTCCATTCATAGATGAAGTTGATGGGACATTAATCTAAAAATCAACTCATGTTTACGTTGATTTATGCAATAGCAGAGACTGTAGGGGGGGAAATGTATAAACCACAGCACGAGGGTAACATGTCCAGATTTCATTACTTTATTAGGCACAAAATGTATATACACAAGATCAACAGCAATAAATTATATACAAAAAACAAAAACATGAAAGTTAATGAAATAACGGAATACCTGAAGAGGTCTGTACAAGGCATACTCATCCCGGAAGAGCTGATCGTGATGAGAGACACAGTCCAACCACCTTCCGTCCATAAGGGCTTGTCCTATGGCAATGGCTTGTGCTCTAAGGAATATGGAGAAGGTAAGAGATTAAACGCTACTGGGTAACCAAAACTGATGACAACTGGAAAAAGTTTTTTTTTTTTTTTTTAAAAAAAGGGTCACCTAAATATTATTAAAAATATCATAATGAAACATATTACTTATATTTGAGAAGTAGAAATGCGTGGCAAAAGATGGAACACCTTGTATTACGACAGTTTTCCTTTATGTTCACCTACTTCTCACCGCAATACAAAAGCCCTATTTACCAGAGAGTTTCAACAAACGGGAAACATAACTGAATGGTAAGGGAGGGATGAGATTTGGATGTATATATAAATGTAAACTTTATGATTGGGAACAATTAAAAATTAGCTTTTTCTACTTTACAGAAAGGGTAGGACATGCCTTTTTTGGATCAACTTTAGAACTAGGTATGTGTGAAAGGTTGAACTTGATGGACTGAAGTCTTTTGTTCAAACTACTATACTACTACTACTACTACTACTACTACTATACTATACCTGAAAAACACAGCGAAAGTGCTACAGGCAAACAGTAAAAAAGGAATTTAAGAAGACCCAAGATAACCTAAATAATGATATAAAATTAACTTCATAGCGGCAGGCTAGATGGGTCCAATCAGTTTCCCTTTCTGTCATTACCTACGAAGCTCATACTAAAGTCTTTAGAGAAACTCAGCACAATTCTATATACAGAACTTCCAAGAAATTATGTAAACCACAAACAGCAACCACCTTTAAGTTTTAAAAAGGTGAATAACCAAAGACAAGTAATCAGTAATCAATACAAACTTAAGTATGTAGCTGTGCATGTGGTTTCTAACTTGCATTTAGAGTCAAAGTAGCCCACAGTGATTTCCGTGTGTCTGTACAGAGGTGATAAGCCTACCTGGTGTTGATATGTCCATTTCTCATCAGCCAGTTGACTAGATCCTTTCCAACAATGCAGTTGGGATGGGTCCGCAGCCAGTAGCGGTGGTCCTGGAATTCCATGCCACTGCTGTGGTGGCATATCTTCTTCCACAACTCTCTAAGCTGCACAGAGTCCTAAAGGAGTAAAACTAAGATGTCTTAAGAGGCATGGATCAAAACCTATTGAAGAACTGTAAGCCTTTTCATTAGGAGCCACCTCAGTCACTTGCCAGTCATTTGTTGATTTGTGTAGACACTGCATGATCAATTTTAAAGGATTTTTAATTCAACTAGATTAAGTATAAAAAAAAAAGTTAATCTTCATTGAAGAATTCACTTTCATGGTGCCGAAAAGTATAAAGTTTAAATATATCTGCAATGCAATACCATGTGTAACTTGTAAAACCTTTTATATGAGAAATACAAACAAATGGCTAAATTTATTCTTCTGGAACATCTCAATCTTCCAGAGCATTATCTTCCATACCAGTATCCAAAGGGAAAAACAACATCCAAGAAAAGCAAATAGACATAGATAGCTGTAAGGACTGGCGCACAAGTCTCATTTTCCCCCAGTCACATGATTACGGATAATAAACTTTGCTTGTCATGGGATGGTTTATGTTGATATACAAGTCAAGTCTGTACTTATGAGAAAAGATACATTCCAGGCATTTCCAAGTGTGAAATGATTTCAGTAAACTCTGGGGAGAAGGCCGCAACTAGGTAGCGTACTTCTTTGCTTATGTAGTCCAGAATCTAGCATATCAAAATCCATTAGAACAACAGGCAGACAAATGCTTACCAGGAGTATTTTGCGCTCTTCCTCGTTGGTGTCGTTCTTCTGGTACGCCCGAGAGGCTTGGGGACTGACAGATTCATAGGAGGGCACCATGGGGGAGCAAGAACGGTCAAGCGAAAGGTTTGTAATGCTTGCAGACCTGTGTGTGTATACAAAAAAATGCAAAATGAAAACATTCCTGCCAGTCAAGAACTAATAAAAAGGATACAACTGAATTTCACACTGAATTGAAAGATCTGAAATATTTAATGGGATGATTTAAGGGGGTTCCTTGCCTGTTACGAGCCGGAGATTTCCCTGCATCTTCCTGCACAGAGGACAGCCGTGTAGCCAAGGAAGGTTTAGTGGTTTCCTGATGAACAAGGCTAAAAAGAAGGAGAACAAAGCACATATTAAATATGGATATCTAGACAATCTACCATTAAAAACAAGTATATAGGTGGATGGGCAAAGCTGGAAAATCAATAATCCAAAAACATACATTCTGTACACAGAATGGTTGGTTGGTGACATTTGACTACAAAAACATTTTCCCCTTAATGCTTAAAACACCCGTCAGAGAGGAGCAAGGTTGCGATATAATATGATGCAGTGTGTTTTACTACCTTTGCCAGGCAAGATCCTCCTCTAAGAAAATGTTCCGACTGGATTTCCTTCCTCCAACGGGAGTTCGGGGTTCCCCGGGCTCAAGCACAGACACAGTAGATGAGGAATCAGACAATGCATTCAACTCCTCCCCAATCGTATTACTGTCCGAAGAATGAGCGTAGTTTATGGCTATTTTACGACAGTACGTGCAAGCACGAAGATCACCTTTACAAAAAGGAGAAGAAAGCAGTTTAGGAATACAATGACTGGCGTTTCATTTGTGTCGGAATATTATTGCGTATTGTATATGGAGCCTAAATCATGCAAAATAAAGTTATCAATGGCTGGAAACAACTCTTTCTTTCACAATACCAATGTGCATATGTTTATGCTATGGATTAGCATGCGTTTGTGACTCCAGTAGAGATGACATAAACCACTGTTGTTAACTGGCATGGAAATAAATTTGGACGGCCTGGATTTTGCATTCGTCCATTTTCAGCATTTGTAGACCTAGAAGATGTTAAGCGGTGAGGCAGAAACTCCATAGTATAGTGAATGCACCTCAGGGCATTATGTAAGTTAGTTGAGCGTGTTTAAGTCTCTGTAGTTACAGGATAGACTATCACCCAGACTACTGTCTGGGCTGTGTTTTGGACAGAAATTGAATATCTGTTCATATTGCAAATACATAAAACCTTCACTAAAGCCAATTATTTATTTTTGTTCCTATGATTTCAAAACATAGCCAGCCATACTTGTCCTAAACAATATGATGTCCAATTAGTGTGCAATAGGAGAAATCATTGAAAGGGGGAACCTTGGTTTAACAAACGTATGTAAAATAAAAAAAAACTCTGCAACTTACAGTATGAAAAACCCCAGTCCTGAAGGTGCTGAAACGATTTTAAAACCATTTACCTGTATAACCCATAAATTTTCCTGGGATTTCCTGATTACAACAACGACTGCAAAAAATCTGCCCACAAAGTCGACAGTGGTGCCTCCGCCTGAAGGTGGTAAACTTCTCACTGCAGTCATAGCACTCTTTACACTGGCTGTCAGGCATCCAGTACTGCTTCAAGTCACTGTCCTAGTGGCAAAATACATTTGGTTAATGTAGAACAGATACAAAACAAAAACTTCAGCCATAAAACACACATTGGTAACACAACTCTATTCTGATGCCCTTAAAGACCATTGATGTAATTCCACAATGTCATCGCAAGCTTAATACCTCAATAGAATAACATTTTTTTCCGACTAAAAAACTAACATAATCAGTTACATCAAACCTTAGCGCTGTGAACACAATCTTATGAGAGATGTTTCTGATCTTTCCAAGACAAAACAGTAGGCTTCCTTGCTAATATGAATGTGTTTTAACACAGTATTGTACAGTCCCTATCTGGTCCTTAGCAGTACCTGACTCTTTCCTTCCATAATCTCTTTTAATCTCTTGAGCACTGTAGTCAGACTTCGCAGTTGTACAGCAGTGCGTGGGTCGTGGCCTGGTGGTTGCTCTGCTTTTCTTCTTGTTTCTAAAGAAAGCAAATGAGTTGCTGCTTAGTCCTTTGATTCTTATGACCAAGGATGCCACTTAACGAAAGGGAGACTTATACACACGACATTACTTCAATTTACATCACATTGTTTAACAGAAGAGATGCTACAAAATAGATTAATGGTTGTGAACTATAGTTGGTATACAGAGGTTTGTAACAAATAAAACATGCCTCAGGCTGAATTAGCATGGAGCCTTTGGGAATATTAAAGCTCAGTCTTATACCTGAAGTTGTGGAGGATCTTCGCTCTCCTATCATTTGCTTTTTGAACTGCACTGGGGACCTATCTGGTCGTGAAGCTGGAGAATTGTGTGGACTGGACCATGTACTGGAATCACAGGAACTCGAGTCTGCTTTATCTGAAGAGGCTGCTGGTCTGACTTCATCTAAAAGAAATGTAAGTACAGAAGTTTAACACAATTGTGTACTGATAGCATAAGATACGCCCCAAGTCCCTACACAAGCTATTTTTGAATGTCCACTTTTTTTGCCTCCAAGCTCTCTTGTTGAGTGTTGTTGAGGAGCGGTCCCTTTTGGCCATTAGGGTTCTCATTTAAGTTTTATTTTGCTAGTGACCCATTTTATACATTTTTACACTAGGACATAAGGTCCATATTAGGTCCATAAGGTTATGGCTTCATAGTCTATTAGTTTGTGTAACCTATTATTTACCCAGTACATCATGTTTGACAAACCCAATTTTTCATCATTATTAATTCATGATTAAACATAAGAAGCTTTCCCTCATTAGAGCCAATCCACTAATGTGGATTTTAACTTATCAGGGTTACAGACAAAGACGGGTGCAAAACGCATTAAGCTTTGTGCTCCTCTCTCTTCACTTATATGGGTGTATACCGGCACATTATATTTATTCTTGGAGCGGAAAGCCTGAACACTTATTTGTTAATTCACAGTCAAGCATTCCACAACCAAGTTTCCATTAGTTAAGAATCTATTAATTTCCATTTGGGTCAAAAAACAAAACAAGGTCAAGGATATCTCCTCAAAACCACACGTTCATAAAGTGCAATCCTGAGACTGTGGATTTCTCAATCCAAAACTACTTATTTTTTGTTGTTGCTACTATAGTTTATGTGATAATATCCCACTTGATCATCAGAAGAAAATAATTCAGAGAGGTATTGCAGAATTCCATTACTAGATTTCACAAAAACTAGTAAGGGTTATTTAAGACAGAGGAGTTTACCTCTAAATGACAGCAAGAACATAATAAATCAAAACTTAATTTGTACATAAGAAGCTTACCTTTGGTGAAGCGGAAGAGGTTGACAAAGGAGCTGTAAGCAGACTTGAAGGGTGGATCTTCCTGATCTGGGGTTAGTGGTTTAAAATGAGTAAGGTGTGACGGGCTGCTGGGAGACCTGGGTAGCTCGCTGGAGTATTCCAATGTTGGTGAGGACTTATCATCTGCGGCCATCTCATGAGCGCTAATAGAATGATAAAATAATACTATTCAGCACAATTCATTCTTATATGCTTTCAAACATATGTCAATTTGTTTGTAATTTTTCATTTATTCGTACGAATGTCAGAAAAACAAGGAGGGGCTCCAATGAAACAAACAAAATTGAAACAGAGAGCTCAGAATTTTTGTTCGCATTTCATAGCTTTCAATATCCCTACCAATATCTCCCCCCATAGTTTGTGTCCTGATCTCCTTTAACACAGCTCCACTTCTGTTGCCTTATCCTGTTTTTCTACTTTCTTCGTCCACTTCTCCCCATTATCAGCTCTGTTAAGCATCCGTCCGCATTATTCTGGCCTTTCATAGCACTTCCGCAAAAGAGTGTAGCGGCGGCACGCACCACAAGTACAGCCTCTTCTCCATTCACCCAATCAAGGGAGAGGGTGTGAACAAAGGATCCATCCCTTTGCAGAAGCGCTCCTTGATGCCTGGTTAACGGAGCGGCTATCGGGGACAAGTAGATTAACACAAAAAAAAAGTAGAGCTGGGAAAAAAGAAACTGACACGGAAGCAGTTGGTAGAGAGAGGGTGAAAGAGCGTGAGAGAGTGAATGAATGGGTGAAAAACTTTGGTCCATTTGCACAAATCTAAAAAAGTTTGATTTATCCCCCAATAGATGCTTGTGCATATCCTGAAAAATGAGTTACCCTGTCAATCAATTTTTTTTTACCTTCAAGCATCCAGGACACTTTTCCACTTAAAGTGACAACCCTTGACCAAATATATAAGCAACTATGGTGATTGTGTCAATCGTATCTTCACATGGACATAGGTTCTTTCTAGTCCTATCATAACTTATATTGAGCTGCTTACCGTTTATAGAATTACATTACAATATGTTTCAGATTTCCAGCAATCATAATAGCCACACATTTTCGAAACAAGCCTTGAAAACTAATTGGAAATATGTGCAAAAGAGGTTATACAAGGTGTTTTAATGAAGGTTTTAATCCACTCTCATATTCGTTACACAACTTGCATAGAAGGAACACATTCAAATAACAAACAGAAAGACAGTTAATGATCTATTTTACCGTAACAAGAAACGTATATAGTTAACAAGCAGAATAGGCATCTATCCCTGAAACTGAGCTGCAGCATGGTGGGCAAGACCATACAGCAGTTTCACAGGACAGGTTCCACTCAGAACAGACCTCTCCATGGTCGACCAAAGGAGTAGAATGCACGTGCCCAGCGTCATATTCAGAGGTTGTCTCTGGAAAATAGACAAGCAGACTAAGTATATGGATCACTGGAACCATGTCCTGTGGTCCGATAAGGCCAAGACCATTTGGTTCAGATGGTTTCAAGCGTGTGTGGAGGCAACCAGGTGAAGAGTACAAAGACAAGTGTGTCTTGCCTACAGTCATGGAGTGTCATGGTCTTGGCCTGCAAGAGTGCTGCCGGCACTGGGAAGCAACAGTTCATTGAGGGAACCATGAATGCCAACATGTACTGTGACATACTGAAGCAGAGCATGATCCCCTCCCTTCAGAAACTGGGACGCAGGGCAGTATTTCAACATAACGACCCCAAACACACCTCCAAGACGAACACTCCCTTGCTAAAGAAGCTGAGGGTAAAGTTGATGGACTGGCCAAGCATGTCTCCAGACCTTAACCCTATTGAGTATCTGTTGGGCATCCTCAAAAGGTAGGGGAGCGCAAGGTATCTAACATCCACCAGCTCCCTGATGTCATCATGGAGGAGTGGAAGAGGACTCCAGTGGCAACCTGTAAAGCTCTGGTGAACTCCATGCCCAAGGCAGTGGTGGAAAATAATGGTGGCCACACAAAATATTGACACTTTGGGCTGTACTCACTTCTGTTGCCAAAGTTTAGACATTAATGGCTGTGTGTTGTTATTTTGAGGGGACAGCAAATGTATGCTGTTATACAGGATGTACATTCCTCAGTGTAGTCACATGAAAACTGTGACAACATTGTAGTCTGCATTAAAAGTTCATAACATGATCTGATCTAAGTCACAAGAATAGACAAACAATGTCCTTAAGCAAATGACACAATGATAATCTTTCATGTTTTACATGCTTTTGAAAGCAATAACGTCAAACAAACCTTAAAGTAGCTGCAGATCAGACCTGCACAATGTTCAGGGGGGATTTTAGGCCATTCTTCCCTACAGAACTGCTTAAGCTCAGTCATATTCTTAGGTTGTCTGGTCTGAACAGCTCCCTTTAGGTTATTCCACAACATCTCTTGGTTCGGTTCTGGACAGATTTTCTATTTTATAAGCCATTTTGTTGGACACCCTGACGTTATCCTGTACGATACCACCTTGATAAACTTGGGAATTCAGTGTCCCCTAGAGGAAAGCAAGCTGTCCAGACCGAGAGGCAGCTCTCAACTGTACTTCATCATTGAGATGATGTTTTCATGTTGGGACGTGGTGCCCTTTTACGCCATACGCAGTGTTACATGCTCTTCCCTAACAATTCAACCTTAGTTACATCAGTTTACATGATATTTCCCAGTAGTTCTCTGGAGTGTCAAGGTGCTCTTTGGCAAACTTCAGTCATGCAGTAGTGGCTTCCTCCATTGTGCCCTGTCATGGATTCCATACCTGTTCAATGTTTTGCATATAGTAGACACATGGACAAAGCCTTTAGCTGTTACTTTTTTTTTTTTTTTTTAGGTCAAAGTAGCTCTAAAACACACCTCCAATTCTGTTTCATTGATTATGCTCCAGGTTTGCTAACTCCAGACTCCCATTAGCTTTTGTTAAAGTGATTAGCCTTGGGATACACATACCTTTTCCAACTGACACTGAACAAAACAATAATACAGCAGTGTGCGTTATTAGCTAAAACAGATTGTGTTTGTTCATTTGTGTAACCTAGGTGAAGATGATATCATTTGTTAGACTCATTTACACATAAATTCTGGTAATTCCAAATGGGCAGTGACAAGAAAGTTTGTGAAGAAAAAAAAAATCAAACCTACCAATGAGCAACATGCAAATCTTAACAGATATTATTAAAGCCTTTTAAGATCCAGAAAATGTTCTATCCATAGGGATATTACAACTTAAAAGGCACCAGCACTGAAATTTTAGAAGCCACAAAAAATGAAAATTCAAGCTTATTATCAATTTTTATTTTTAACATTGTTTCGGAATCATGATATGAACTAAATTAACATTTAACTTGGTCAATCTATACAATGTAACCCCCAAATACCCGGAAGTACTCACTTGTATTAAATGTTCATGATTGTAGCTTAGGTGTAGCTGTCTGTAGTCATGTAACAACCCAAAGGTTAACATGCAGAATATCAACTTTTCTTTAACAGCCTTAGACCTCTTAGACTTTCAATCTCCTTTGATTGTATGTACCCTACAGGAAGTGCTTTCCTTGCAAATGCCAGACATGCAGCTTCAGAGCATGTGACACTGATCAGCCACAAAACAGAAATCTCCGCTTTATGTATTAAGCCAAGTTAACCATGAAGAGGACACTTACTTTATTTCTGACCTAAAGGATTAACCAATGCAACTGTTTACTAAGCAGGGTAACAAAATGAGCAATGAATAAATCAAGCTGGCACCACATCCCTCGCACAGATTGCTTGTCACATATCAGGCCCTGGAGAGGGACTAACTAAATTTTAGCAACCCATATTACAATATATTTCTTACAAAATATAGCAATTACGTCACAGACAATTACCACTGTAACATTGTGTATTAGCAAAAAGTTGTCTATAGTAACGCAACCATTAAAGGGGCATTCCAGCCATTATTTTAAGAATACATATAGGGTACTTTAGCGTGCGTTCTTATTTACTGAGGCTGTCAGTTTACTGTCCTATTAAATGGCCAAAGAGAGATACTTTGGGTTTACTAAGATACAGTTGGTTTTGCAACTGTTTATGCGACTTATTGATTGCCATTTGTGTAACTAATCTAACCTCTGACGTTTCTATAGAGCTGTACAACACTGCGGAAACCCCGTACCCAGCAAACATTCTGAGCACAACTATGCCTTTGTGTTTTAATGGAATATAATTATATGATCAGAATCACTGGGCAGGTTTTGACAAACCACGAAAGGGTCACCAAAACGGTTCTTTTATCTTTCACCCAACTAGAGGGGCATCTTGGTAACACAATTAAAACATTGTAAAATGTAATCTGAATCTGATGAAAAAATATATTAAAATTGTCCCATGATCAGTGAACTTAAACCCCTCATTACAGCCCGTGTTCCTATCCTTAGCCCTTTTTTCTGGAGAAAAAACAAACAAAAACCTTTTGAGACAAAGCAAATGAAAGAATACGTAACTTTGAATCATATGTGCATCAAAATAAAAAAATAAAACAAAACATAAAGTATACATATAAACTAATTTCATGCGGCAGGAAGGTGTTAGGTAGTATAGATCAAGCAGGTTTTTCCAATTAGCTTGAATGAAACAATGTTTCTCAATGCATACCCTTTGACACATTAAGTCTCATTAAGCTTGTAGATAATTAATCTATGAAAGATATTTATTAGCTTTTTTAGTAAAACTAATTAAAATTGCAATGATAACCCAGCCATGTAATATCAACATTATAAGCTGATCTATGTAATATAAAACTACATCACAGAAGTCATATTATATAATGGAAGGTATTCTGACTGGTGTAACATTTTATTTGAATGTGACCTGTCCTGAGTTGGAGATTGGGGGGTGAAGACATTTCTATGTAAAAAGGGCTGTGTAATGTAAGAGGCCCGTGTCGTGTTACCTCCTCCGTTATGCAGGGACCACAGAGCTGGTATTCAGCGGGACCCGTTGCTCTGGCAGTGAAGGCTGTCACTGATGTCCACTCCTGGATCCCTGTGTGCGTATATCCAGCTGCACAACTGCTACTTACTTCCTGTTCCCTGCCAAGCTGAGACGCTAACCCGGCAAGACAAGATCAACAGAGCGCGGCTGCCAGGCGTGACGAATCTATCTCCGGAAACATCCAACCCGAGCTTTCCACAGGGAAACAGGGCTTGCTTCCGAGTCAAATCATGTGACAGCATTTAGAGCTGTAGCTGCTATGCTTTATTGTAACGTTAAAGGGACCATTTATTGTCACTGACACCCTCTGTAAAGACGAATGTTTATTAAAGTACTACTGTGAGTACTTTCATATGCATTTTTCAAAAACTAAAGAATAAAACCACTTATCTGAGCTAGAAGCTGCAGCTGGGTAGCTGCCTTCCTCCTATTTGCCACTGATTGGGTGCTTAAAGCAGCCAATCAGTCACAGGAAAGTGCTCCCTTTTGAAGTGGCAGAGCTTTCTGCAGATGCACTGTAGCAGTATAGCCCAAATCAGGTTTCTTCAAACACCTGACCCTAATAATCCCTTAGGTTTGGTATACTGTGGGAATTTCAAAATCACAAAACCATCTGCTATGTGTCAAGGTAACCCCTGAGGCTGAGGACACATGGGGGTACGTTTGAGTTTGGGAGGGAGGCACTGATGGATTCCTTAAGAGACTCCTTACCTGCCTGCCAGTCCCATTTTATGCCTAAGTAACCCTGTGCTCATTGGGAGGCACAGGGTGAAGAAAAACCCTGTCTGATCTGCCATAACCAGACTCCCATGAACTAGTCGGCAATGAGGGCACTACAAGCTAGAAAACGTTTGATGTGCCTGACCGGGACCTAGCCGCAAATTCATGTAACTATGCAGCGGCTGGGAAACGCGGCGATGCCCACCAATGATTGGAGCTGCATAGCTACGGACACCCTTTGTCCCACCACGTCTCTCTTACATTAAGCTTGTGGTAGGTAACACTCAGTGGTGGTTACAGAGAGAGAGCTCGTTTGGGTAGCCGGGCTAGTGTTCCATACAGTGGCAAGAAGAGTAAATGAACCCTTTGGAATTACCTGGATTTCCGCAATAGATAGTGCTGTGTGGTCTTTCCCAACAATTCAACCTTAGTTTTATCCATTGTGCATTTGTCTGGGTGTCAGAGCCTGTCCTGGTGTGTGTGTGTTGTGTGTGTGTGTGTTTTTGGGTGTCGGGTGTGAGCAGAAGCCTGTGCTGGTTGTGTGTTGTTTTGGGTGTCGGACATTGCGAGCCTGTTCCTGGTGATGTAGTGAGTTGTGTGCAGAGCCTATCCTGTGTGTGTGTGCTGGGGTTCGGTGCAGAGCCTGCCCTGGTTACTGTGTTGTGTTCTGTTGTGTTGGTGTGGCAGAGCCTGTCCTGGTGTGCTGTTTTTGGCTGTTGGATGCTGGCAGAGCCCGTCTGGTGTGTGTGTTGGGGCGAGGCGTTAGGCAGAAGACTGTCCTGATGTGCTGTCTTGGTGTGTCGGTGATGCAGAGCAATGTACTGGCGCAGGGGCATCCAACCCTGCGGACCCTCCAGCATGCTGCAACTACATCTCCCATCCTCCTCAACCAGCCCCTTAGCTGAAAGAGCATTATGGGAGATTTAGTCCTGCAGCAGCTGGAGGGCCGCAGGTTGGATGCCCCTGTACTGGTGTATGTGTTTGGTTGTTGGTGTGGCAGAGCCTGTCCTGGTGTGTATTTAATCATCTGTTTCCTGGCACTTTACTTTCCATAGGAATAAATTGAACTATAGTCACTTTAAAGGACAAAACTTTCTAGGCCCAAAAATCAGCGAGCAGAAAAGTGAAGGTTTTGTGTTATTTAATCTATTTCAATCTGCATATTTTATTAAAAAGGATTAGTCGTGTTTAATTGTGGCTTCAGGCGTCCCGTGTATGACAACTTTTTTTTAGTGTACTGACGTACTCCCAATCAGATCACATTACATCAATATGTGTTCGAAAATCAGGAAAAGATGTGCATGGATGGTGGGCTGATTTGGTGGTGCAATGGGCCACTTGACTAGTCCCCCAGGCTATAGGCGTCCATCTCTCCCCTGCCTCTTTGCCCCTTGCCCCCCAACATACACTGTGGCACACATACGTAAGCACACAGAAATTACACACACTTACTCATACTAACACACACATACACATTCATTCTAACACACACTCCATCTCACCACCACTTACACATACATGCTCACACAGACACTTACACATACATACATACACACACACAATGACACATCCATGCTCTCATACAATTATACATCCATGCTCACACACAATCACACAAACAAGCTCACATTCATACATACATACAAACAACACCTCTCACCGCTCTTGCAGCTTGCTATGCAGCTCCCTGCACACTGTGCTGACGGCCTCGGTGCCGGTTCAAAATAGCTTACAAAGGGCCCTTCTGACCTGGGGCAGTGCGGTCCTGGTAGGAAGGGCCCTTTCTAAACTATTTTGAATTGAATATATATATATAAGCTTATTGAAAAGACAGGAAATAACGTCCTATTCTAACTTCACAGGGGGGACAGTGGGTTCCTCCGTGGTGTCCTGACATGGACTCCATGCCTGTTCAATGTTTTGCGTATGATAGACTTATGAACAGAGATGTTAGCCACTTTCAATGATTCTGTAGCTCTGAGACAGATCTAGAAGAGGATCCTCGCTGCAGAAAATGGAGAACGCTGCCCCCTAGCGGTCGACAGGAGACATTACTACAGATTGAGCTGAATGTAGTACACGGGTACAACAAGGGCAAAGGAGACACACTGGCATAGAGCAAAATAATCAGAACCCAACTGTGATCAGGAGCCAGGCCAGAATCAGGCTCAGGCAAAAGAGTAGTTGGGGTCATGAAACACAATTCAGGGCAGTCAGGTAGTCAGCAGTAGTCAGGAAACAAGCAGAATTCAATACCAAAGGTTCAGAGATAATCAAACTGCTAGTGAAGTACAGAGGCACTATCACAGGCAAAGTTAGGTTACAAACTGAGGGTTTAAATATCTCTCCAAGCTTCCGGGCCTTCCTATCCATCTAATTAGGGGGTGGAGAAAAATGGATAAAGGTCCTTTTACTGAATAGTCATGATAGTCGTCCGTCCATGCGCAGATGGCTGTCGTGTCTTCATGTAGGAGCTGGGAGGACCTGCTGATGGCTCCTGCTATCGAGACAAGCAGGGGGGTGAATGCAGGGACTGCGTCTCAGCTCCCCTGCACGACCAGACACCGAGACCCGTGAATGGTAACAGATTCCTTCAAGCCTTTATATAAAGGGCTCTCTCCACCTAATGTATCAGTTTGTCTTAGTCTGTCTATTCTAGTCTTGTCATACCCCTTGAATTTATGTAGTTGTATTAGGCGCGCGTAAACGGTTGGCGCTTTATAAATAAAAGATAATAATAATAATAATAATAATAATAATAATATTATATAACACCATGGTTCTTTTTTCCCTCATTGAGCATTCTGCATTGTGCCCTTGGAGTCATCTTGGCTGGTTCCCACTTCTAGGGAGAGTAGCCACAGTATTGTTGGCTGATAAATATGTAAACTCTTTGATATTACTTTGTAACCCTTTCAATTCATGATTGTAGCTATTCTGAGATTTTTTGTGAGGCATGGTTTACATCAGTAGATGCTGCTTTATACTAATAAACTCACAGCTTATTTTTTAAGTCAAAGTAGCTCTTAAACACACCTCCAATCCCATTTCATTGATTGGACTTCAGGTTTTCTATCTCCTGACTCCAATTAGTTTTTGTTGAAGTGATTAGCCTAGAGGTTCACATACTTTTTCCAGCTCACATTGTGAATGATTGAATTATGTATTCAATATGAACAAGAACAATACAATAACATGTGTGTTATTAATTAAAACAGATTGTGTTTATTAATTATTGTAACTTATATGAATATGATATATCAAGATGGTAAGCTTTGTCTCAGTTTGTCTTAGCTTGTCAATTCTAGTCTTGGCATACCCCTTGAATATATGTATTGTAGAAGGTGCTGCGTAAATTGTACCTGTGAGTACCTGTGAGAGAGGGAAAACTTGGTCCTCTGGCCTTAGGGGTGGCAAATTGCCCTAGTCTTTGGTCCAAGACTGGGCACTGTGCACAATAGTATTGTGTGAGGTTAAGTGCACTTCACCTTTCTTCTTGCACATGCTGGTAAGCAATTTTTACGTGCACTTTTTATTTTGGTATGCACTAACATAGAAACTGTATATAGTTTCTATGTTACACAATTTGCACTGTTTTTGTGCACAGAGCACGTGTGGTTTTTGCTGGTAACCAAGATGTCCAGTGATTATATGATTCCCACAGCTGTTTCAACAGTTCATACAGAGTCCGAGAGCTTAACGTGAGGTAGGAAGGAGATGGAGAGCTGGCAAAAGATGATGGGAGAGAGCGTGTGTAAGTATGTATGTACGTATGTGGTAGAAAGTGTGTTATTGTATAGAGTTAGCATGTGCGTATGAGTGTATTGTGCTAGTGTGTGTTACTGTATGGCAATAGACTAGAGCAGGCATGTCCAAAGTCCGGTTCGAGGGGCAATTGCGGCCCGCGTTCCAGACCGATAAGGCCCCCCAGATAAGTTGCCCAAATGTAGATCCTTTTTTTTTTTTTATATTAAAGGCAGAGTGATTTAACACCTGTTTAGATTTGTCATCTAAGTCACAAAATGAAAAGTATGCCGTTTTCAATAAACTTTGCATAAAATAGTTAATTTGCATTTAATTTTAATGGTTCAAAGAATGTCAGGCAAAATGGTCGGCCCTCGCACATGTTCACTTCATCACATCTGGCACTCTTCGAAAAAAGTTTGGACATGCCTGGACTAGAGCATGTAGATTTAATGTAGTACCCGTATATAAATGTAAGCATGGAGTGTGTTTTGTTTTAGTATTGTGTATCAAGTGGGTGTGGTCTGTGAGTGTTACAATGTCAGAGGTGGTGAAGCTGATGTGTATCGTGTAGAGTGAACGGCAGTAAACGTTTGCATGTTAGTATGTGCGTGTGTGTGGTGTGTATATATATATATATATATAGATAGATATAGAATAGAGAAATAAGTTTTTTATTTTTCGATGGTCTATAGTCCACTAAGGTGTGCAGTTAAATTAATCGTTGGTTAATCCAGGAATCAACTCTTCCTTCGACTTTCTTTCCCTCAAATTAACACTAAAGCACAAACTCTTCTGTCATTGCCACCCCAGCTCGATGGGCGCTTCCCACAGAGAAAACAACAGCCACCTTGCAGTCCCGCCCCGTTGCGTGGGGAGATCTGATTGCTCACAGAGCGATCATACGCTTAAGTGTCATTGGCTAGAGCCAGATCAGCTGGTTAACTGGGCGTGGCGTAGTCAGAAAGCTGTGTGGTGGCTTCCTTGTTGTGCAGCCAGTGCCTTTTGGAGGACTCGTCTGTAGCCGGTGATCCGATCAGCCATTGTACAACCTTCAGCTGTCAGGTAACGCAGTACGTAGAGCCAACTCCCCACCCCTTTGTCTCAATGCGCAAATGTACTTTTTAACAAGTTAAAAAAAAAAAAACGATCTTTGCAGCAAATGAACCGCAGGTCCTCCTGGTTCTCCCAACTTGTATTTAATTAATGAGATCATGCTGATAATTCTATACAGTGACCCTAAATCTTAGTTCCAAGCCACCGGTGATCCATATACCATTAATCATGGTGTTTATCGCTAAATAGAATCTGAGCCCTTAATACAATGAAGAACAAATGTATTAAAATAGGTAGCCTTGAAACAACAGATATCTAATGCAGTCTTGCAATGTTTTTAAGATCATCATACATTTTACATACGAAGCCCTTCACTTTTTCCCATAATCTGTTGCTCCAAATCGTTGACATTTCGGCCACATTCATTCATTCGTTAGGCTGTAAATAGCCAAGTCATCCTGCCATGGCATCTGTGGACTGCATAGCCTCTTCTTCTTTGCAGATCCTGGAATTTGAGCCTCCCAATGTACCATATAACGTTTATGATCATTTATTAGCAGTGCCAAGATGTCTATAACCCAGTACACCGCCATTTATAAAATAACATACTTCATCACTGTATATCACTGCTAATACATGATTTATTCTGATATTCTGTTAAGTGCTGTTTTTTATCATTATCCACTATATGTACTATAGTCTTAACTGATTCCAAGTCCTTGTAGCAGAGAATGTTACATAATAATATTTTATATATGTATATATATATATATAGAATATATTATTATAATATAACTTATAGGCTACCAGTTCTTTAAACATTTTAATTTTTAGTTGCTTCACTACATAATTATTATCCAACAGTAAATAGTTTTTCTATTTACTGCTCTATATAGAGACATCATATTATGCAGTACTGTATAGATCTATATATCCCTGCACACACATATATATATATATAATATATATATATATATATATATATATATATATATATATATATATATATATATATGGACCCCTTCCACAAACTCTTAGAGGAATATGTAAGGAATGCATTTTCTGAGATTTATGTGGATCTGTGGCCTGTTGATAATTATTGATGTAACCGAGTTCAATATTTAGGATAACATTTTAGTTTAGTTAATTTTATTTGTAAACATGTTTGCATTTAAGCTGGTGTTTACTATTGTAGCATTGCTCTACGGCACACTGAATAATAACATTTATGACCCTAAGCTGAGAGCATACTTAGTGAGAAATGGCCTTGTGCCTAATCTTATCTGAGCACTAGTATTATGCTTATCCAGAAAACCGCAGAGTCACACATTGTAATTGAATGGCCCATTCCTCGTTTCGGTGATTATTTGTAGCAAATCCGTGAGAAGAGGCCATTGTACAATGTTGTCCAAGTCACTCAAATCAATCTAAAGGATGGCGCATGTGGCAACATTACACTAAAGCGTGAATGTAGGACTGGATGTGTATATACATCCTAAGAAAGAGCCAAGACTATGAAAAGTAATCTATTTTACAGAAAAATAATAAATACATGCTAGAGAAACAAATCATCCAAGTTTGGCTTTTGGGTGTGCTTCCGCACATTATAGTTATCCAAGAATTCCCATCTTAACATGTTAACTAGCCCTATAACGTAAAATAAACTACCCAAGATTTATTGTTCAGGGTTACCTTTTTGCCATCCCGTCAACTCTACTTTTTTTTTCTTTCTTATTTCTCCTGTACAGCATGTCTAAGAAAATCCAAGGTGGCTCCGTGGTGGAGATGCAAGGAGATGAAATGACTCGGGTAATCTGGGACCTGATTAAGGAGAAGCTCGTTTTGCCCTATGTAGAGTTGGATCTGCACAGGTAATTCATATGCATGTTTCATCCATTAATTCCATCAATATGATAAAGAGGTTGGTTATCTTCTACGTGTGTTGATACATGGCATAGACATATGTGTATCCAGAATATAAGAGAAGATCAAGGACTGACAGGAAAAAACGCAGCCTAGATGCACTGAATAGTTCCTATCTGCTGTCAAATACTATTTCCATCCAATTAATGTCTGTCCCGGATGAAATGGTTTGAAATATGAGCAATTAGCTGAATTTAGCAAGGTCACTTAGTGTTTTGAATGCTGCAAAGTTCAGAGGGAACTATTTTGAAAGCTGCTCGTAGAAGCTAAATGTGGTCAAAGCAAATCCTTTTATAGCTGCTATTCAGGACTCAGCCACAATATCTTATTATTTATCAAAATAAGTTTAGACTATAGTATATATATTTTTTTTTCTTCCTTCCTACACTGTATATATTATGCTAACTGTGGAATACATATCAGGCTTTGAAAGGGAGCCTTTGCTGTAGGGCTGGATGGAGTGTTTTTGTAAACCCTCTACAATGCTACCAAGATTAATGTGTTTTTCAAGCTGCTCATGAATGGGAAAGACAATGGCATCTTCAGCTTGAGTCGTAGTCCAGAAGTATTGCCCTTTGCTCCATCTAACTTGTTCTCCTATCCAAGCAGACTTTGACCTGAAAACAAGAACCAGCTTTTCTGGTAGATGTATTGCATTAGCTCCTTAGAAACGTGAACTGAAATATCCTTGGATGTAGAGGAAAGGTCACGGGCTGAGGCTACCAGTTCCTACGTGCTTAGAAAACAGACGTGCACGCTCATTCTGTGTGTGCACGTTGGCTGATCAGTGCTCTTGGCATTCCTTTTCTCCAGTGCAGTATGGGCTGGTTTATAAACCCTATATGTAGAATCTCACAACAGTCCCATTGGGAGAGAGTTCATTTCAAACTAGAAAACCAATGTCTGATTTTGTTGCAATCTGTTATTAGTTGTCGTATAGTCGTTCTTGCTTAAAGGGACAGTCTACTGCACCGATTTACAAGGACAGAAACACACTATTCAGTGTCAGGTGTGTGTAAAGGGGTTCTGATGTGTAGAAGGACCACAATTAAATGACTTTGGACATCAAGGACCACATGACAATACAGGGATCAATAACTTAAAATGTTAGAATCACCTCTACCTGGTATATGAAAGACAACTTTATAGTGTGCATTACTAATTACTGTAATTGCTGGAAATGACCATCATCTCTTCACCAGGTTATATATAAATGGTTTGTTATCTGTTAGAAGACTAAAGATCATAGGGAGAGACCCACATGGATTACAATAAACAAGTTTTTATAAATGACACATTTTCCCAGTGTCCTTGGTAAAAGGGCTACCGTACGATGTCTATGAAAGGGGAATGACCCATGAGTCATATTTGAATGGCAAGGTTAGTTGTAACATCGAGGAATTCTATGCAGCGCTTTAGATCGCAGTGTTCCTGACCTCTTCTCCACCAGAGTGTGTTAAATGCTGTTATTCCGATGCAGCTTTACGTTGCCAACTGTATAATAAATAACGTATATATCACCATCGTGTATGACAAACAGAATCATAGTGGATAATGAACAATTTCTTATGATCTACACAATTTATTGCTCTCCCCTTTTGTTAAGCTGTTGATTATTGTTGCTTGGTCCAGGGATCCTTCAGAAGAATGGGATAAGGAGAAGGAAGATAAATCCAGGATAGGAGATTAGTTAGATATGATAGTTCTGTCACCCTTTGCCACTCATCCCAGCTTTTAAACAAACAATATCCAAAATCATTATACTAATTATACAAAAAGCACAATCACTTATGTATTTTTACGTATGAATTAGGTTAGTTAGTTGTTCCAAAAGCAATGAAGGAACATTTGTCTTGAAGACCTTGCCCCCAAAACAGTAAAACAACAGATTTTTCTATCAAACCATTGCTCTGTTACATCAAGACGCCACCTGTCTTATGTTTGCAATTGGAGATCTGTTTTAATTAAAGATTGGATCAGTGCAGGTTCTTTGTTTTTGCCCTTCCGTTGATAGTGTTATGCCAGGATTCTCTAGTGGCGACCAAAGACATCTCACATGTCCCACCTGCAATAGATAAACCTATTTCATGGTGTTTGCAGAAAGCTGTGTATGTATTGGAAACATATCTGCGAGTGATCTTAACTTTTTCTATTGCTCTCTGTAACCTCTGATTAGTGGCATGTAGGAGGAGAAAAAGTGCTAATGTGGTAAGCACTGTGTTTTACCAAAAATGTGGTAAAGTGGGCTATACTTAGGAGTTGTGATAAGACCTATTTTATTTTTATACTGACTTATCACCCTTTTTTTTTCTGCCAAGCTATGATCTTGGCATGGAGAACCGTGATGCCACTGATGATAAGGTAACCGTTGAAGCCGCAGAAGCCATCAAGAAGTACAATGTGGGCATCAAATGTGCCACCATTACACCAGATGAGAAGAGAGTGGAGGAGTTCAACTTGAAACAAATGTGGAAGTCTCCAAATGGAACCATTAGGAACATTCTTGGTGGCACAGTGTTCAGAGAGGCCATCATCTGCAAAAACATTCCCAGACTCGTCTCTGGATGGGTGAAGCCCATCATCATTGGTCGTCATGCATATGGGGATCAGGTGAGATTTGAAAACTATGCTAGAAGCTTTGTCATACACAGACCTTTGTTGATACAAAGTAGCACATTTTAGAAAAAAGTTATGTTATGGTAAGTTGATTTTTTGTGTGTTAATTTTTTTTTTTTTTTTTTTTTTTTTTTTTTTTTTTTTGGTTGCCTGGTGAATCCTTGAAAAAGCTAAGTTTGCATACCTTGCATTAATGATTTTCCTTTAAAAGTCTAACTAGTATTGTAAAAAAAAAAATACATATTACTTCCAGTTCTGAACTTTATCCTGTTGTATGAAAGAAAAAAGTCTTCAAAGTCTAGAAACATTGTCTCATTCCACGTAAGAGGCAGTATATATTTTTTTGCAACTGAGAAAGAAAGACGTTGGGATATTTGTGTCTGATTTTTCAGAGATCAATGAAAATAAGTAAAATAGGTTTAAGTGAAACAAATCAATTTAAGGAAAATCAGTAAAAAGAGACGGGCTTAGCAGCCCCAAAGTAATCAAAGCATATGTAAAACCTACATCAGTCATGTAGAACAATGACATCACTGGTCCGTTTTTAAGGACGTATTAACATTTAATCATCATGATTTGAGATATACCTCTATCTACCTTCAGTTCTATGAGTTAATTCACTAAATGTCCAAATACATGTAGCCCGTTTTGCAAAGCCAGTCTCTGAAAAGCTGCTTTCTAAAGCAGTAGAAATGCAACAAAAGTGTTTATTTTTATATTTAGGTCATTGAATGCTACTTGATAATGTCCCTTATGCCTTCTACAGTACAGAGCGACTGACTTTGTAGTCCCTGGACCTGGAACAGTAGAAATCTCATTCACTCCAAAGAATGGTGGGGAACCTGTTAAATACGTTGTCCACAATTTTGAAGGTAATATTTTAAATAAATAATAAATTAATAAATATTACTTTTCATGTCTGCTAATGTCAAAAATATAGTTACAAAGATCAGTTTGGGAAAAATAAGAGGTCACTTTAAATAACCAGCTACCACAGTTACCAGAGTACAGTATATGAATTATTTAAATATCTATCTTGCTGTTGTTGAAAGAATTATTTGCAGATTTAAAGTTCTAACAAGCGCCATCCACTGTGAATTCTGCCTTTGTTTTATAGAATGTTTATGTATTATCCTTCTACAACATTGTAATAACCGTACCTTTAAGGCTTTGCTGATTTATTTTTTTTGTTGTTATACGCCCTCTGCTGTAAAATTCTGGAACGCAAAGTTTAAAAAATATATATATATAGTTTCCCAAATTATTAAAATCTGGGCACCAAGGATTTCTTTATGGGGTTTGCAGGAAGAAAGTTGCCAGCAAAGCTTTAGAGATCTCGATACGTGTAACGTGGAGGAAAGAAGAGATACGATAGAAACATTTTAAAACGTACAGGAGAAACGTGTATTTTAAAAGAAGGGGAATGTAAGAACAAGATGTCATAATCTACAAATAGATGGTTAGATGAAATGTAAAGAAGACAAGACCAAGGACTGATTTGAGTCATTTCATCAGGAGAACTGGTCAGCCTAGATGGGCAAATTGTTCTTATGTGGCAACCAATGCTATGTTTCCGTCTATAGAATAAAAGAAATTATTATGTTAAATAATTAACATATATGGTGATTATTTCTCTTCCGTTTCTCTCAGAGTGTGGAGGAGTAGCCCTGGGAATGTATAACACAGACCAATCCATCAGAGACTTTGCTCACAGTTCCTTCCAGATGGCTCTGGCTAAAGCCTGGCCCCTCTATATGAGCACAAAAAACACCATCCTCAAGAAATATGACGGACGCTTCAAAGACATTTTCCAGGAAATCTATGAGAAGTATGTGTGTGTGTGACTGTATGTATATCTGTAATATATCTAATTATGCACTAATGCACCATAATACTATGCTTGGCATCACTGCAGGGTTTTATCCATGCTATGGATTCTTTCAGGCTTAGATCAGTACCATATGGACCTCTGGAACATTGTTTCTTTACTGTGGTATAGATGGTTTAGATGGTAGCCTTAATGGAAAACCAGTTGTCCTCTGACTGTAAAGATAAAATGGGAGTTGTAGAACATCATATGTTGAAGTACATTTGTACAGTACAGATTTAGTCATTGTTCCAAGAACTCTGTGCTCCAAACACAAATGGCCATACGTATCAAGAAAAAAATTGTAACCATTGTAGGGAACTTACCATAGCAATTAATGGAATTTGTCATCTTATGGCTCCAGATGAAGTTCCAGTGTTGTCTTGCAAAGAAAACCTCGAGTAATGAACACGTATGTGAAAGACATACTTATTAATAGAGTGTATTCTGTTTCAACAGGGAATACAAGTCCCAGTTTGAAGAGAAGAAGATATGGTATGAGCACAGACTTATTGACGACATGGTGGCACAGGCGCTGAAATCAGAAGGTGGCTTCATCTGGGCCTGTAAAAACTACGATGGCGATGTACAGTCCGATTCAGTTGCACAAGGTGGGATATGGTCAGAAAGTTTGCATTAATCCACTGGTAAATCCCATATGGATATTTCTATGTCAAGTTATTTTAGTATTAACTTTACTTTATTTTTAAGTATTTTAATATTACTTTATACTGTGATCCCGACCAATACATTAGTGCAAAACTTTTCCCTTTTTAGATCAATATTTTTTTTTACAACAGAAAATTCCATTGGGAAAGAAGTGTTAGATTGTGTACGAAACGTATTTGTTCTGTTTCTGATATTTATCTCACCTCCCCAATATATCATTAATGCTAAAAGCCCTTTTATAGTTAATTGTTTTCAATTACCGGTCAGCTACCCACTTAAAGGAGCTACACGTGTATAAATATATATATAACATCTAATTGACACAGTTTTGGGTCACTTCGCTGTTTTCATGGAAAAACAAGGACCTTTCTAGCTGTAACATAATTGCAAAAGGGTTTTCTAATGATCAATTAGCCTCTTTAAACTGAACACAATGTGCCATTGGAACACAGTA
The DNA here is from genome assembly GCA_009364415.1 of Spea multiplicata. Taxonomy (NCBI): domain Eukaryota; kingdom Metazoa; phylum Chordata; class Amphibia; order Anura; family Pelobatidae; genus Spea; species Spea multiplicata. The sequence goes on along the minus strand of VKOC01017415.1, from coordinate 11,236 downwards.
ATGATGGTTGCTGATAAAGGGCCTCTGTACCCCTATGAAGATATTCCAATAAAAATCAACCGTTTTCAGCTACAATATTCATTTCCAACATTAACAATGTATCTATATATATTATAATATCAGATGGGGAAATGTAGCATTGTACAAGCCTGGTACGTCATTGATCTGCTTTGATCATCAGAGGGACGGTGACAAATGCGTTTTGTCCTTTAGGTTACGGTTCTCTTGGGATGATGACCAGTGTCTTGATTTGCCCTGACGGGAAAACTGTAGAAGCTGAAGCTGCCCATGGCACGGTCACCCGTCACTATAGGATGCACCAAAAAGGGCAGGAAACATCCACCAATCCCATTGGTAAGTGCTTAAAAAAAAACCTTTGCAAGTAATTTATTGTATTCAAGCATTTTATGACAATGCAAGTTGTATCTACTTTATTAATACGTATACATTCTTTCAGCATCTATCTTTGCATGGACTCGAGGACTGGACCATAGGGCAAAGCTGGATAACAACCCCGAACTTAAGAACTTTGCCACGGCTTTGGAAGAAGTCTGCATTGAAACAATTGAGGCTGGATTTATGACCAAGGACCTTGCTGCTTGCATTAAAGGTTTACCAAAGTAAGTGACTGCAGCTTCTAGGCAGATCTTTGTTGAGGAGAGTTGGGCAGAGCATCTCAACTGTCTACCCAAAACAGACCTCAGGAGGTTTTCATATATATATTATACAAGTATTTGTTTCTTTAGAAAAGTAATACGTGTCTCCTGGTCTCTTTCAGTGTGCAGCGATCCGACTACTTGAACACCTTTGAATTCCTGGATAAACTGGCTGAAAATCTGAAGCTGAAACTTAGCGCTCAGCCCAAGTTGTAATAGCAGAGTCTTAGAGAAACAAAATACTCAGGTTCCCTGTTTTTTACCCTTGGTTTACAGGATCCAACAGGACCTTTTATCTTAGCCTCACAAGGGAAAGTGCTAGTCTTCTGTGTCTTCAACCCTAATAATTGGTAATCACTGTGCCAAATGGCAATTTCTGGTTGTGTTTCCACAGCCAGATGTCCTCAAAAAAAATGTTAGAGATGCAGTCACACGTTCATATGAATACAACATGTGCGTATATGACTCAAGTTGTATTGGCATTAATTTGATAGACATGCGGTATAACTGCACAGTTAATTGTGCGTTGAACCTAGAGTTTTGAGAAATAGACCAATATTCATTAGATTAGATGGAACACATTCTTTCCTTTAAGCAAATGAAAGCATAGAGGGATTTATGCTCTAACTTTCATATTTGATGCTAGCTATACATAATGGCATGCACATCATATTGCATGTCTTGCAGAATCCTAAATGGCTAACAAGATCCGCTAACTGAATACTTCACTGGGGATTTGCATTAAAGTAAAGAACTTGCACCGCTTATTGCACAAGCTAACCACAGTGTTGTCCGTCCTATTCTTGCAGGTTTAGTGCCAGTCTTAATGTGGTGCATAATTTACTATTTGTATTCCAGATAGGGATTCCAAATTGTTCCTTGATGTGTTTTAGGCATCTATAGCCAGGAGTGCCACATATCACCTACAGACATGTAGGGATCACAAAAATCATGTTTTTCACTGGAGAAAAGAAATGCTAAGACGTTTGTTGGTCTATTAAATGAGACATGAAGAGATTACAGATTGGAGTATAGCCTGCGATCTATCATATGCCCCAACTCAGCTGCAAACCAACCAGTTGGATGTTTCCGCAACTCAAACTAAATGGTAGAGCAACCAGTGCACTAAATAGCAACATTTTCATTTCAGCATCATTGTTAAATCCACGATCGGTCAAATACAATTGTCTGCTTTTATACATAGGCATGTCTTTTTTTAATAAATCAATTTCATAATTAGTTTGGCTACAGCTGTTGTACGAATAAAAAATATTAAGTATTATACTATGTACGGGACTGAAATTGGTTGTTCGTTGAGATTTACTTAGACAGTCTTAGTATTACTTACCATCTTCATCGCAATGTAACTTCAGGTTGTGACAATGAAGATAAGTAAGCTTGCAAGCAGGGTTCTCTTTACCTTGTATATTGGTTTGTCTTTGTCATAATCTTTAAATATGTATTGTGAGAAGCACTGTGTTGGTGCTATATAAAGGTCTCAATTGGTATTTTCTGGCCTGCTTCCAGTATGAGTGTTAAACACAGGCTCAAAATGCATTGTTTTCAATGGGTTTATGGACCGCCCGTTGTCCTTAAGGGGTTAATGCACAGATTTAAAAACAGAGACCATACATTTAGTTTCCTGTGCTCTGTTTGGGCTAATTCTCCTGTAACATTGTCTATAACCGGATACACATTTCAATTTAAGTATGGGCATATTATACACAAATTGAAACGCCTAGACTAATGATCTCAAAGTATGTTGGACCTAAAATACATAGTCATAAGCAAATGGTACAGCAGCAAATGCACCAGAACAGGAAAATAACGCAACATGCGGTCCGATTTATGACCAGCATTTATTAAAAAAATTGATAGCTATAAAAACTACAAGAATAAAGTAATATTACAAAAGTTTGATATAATACATATACAATGGCAATTAAGCAGTTTCTAGTTTACACTGTCTGAACCTTTATTGCCTAACTTACACAACAAAATAGAAAAACAAGAGAAAGGGATGAATACGAAGGGAAAGCAGTTAGCGATAACTATGTTACTACGCTTTAATGTTATATACATAGATGTCAGAAATGCTCCTAATTCATGTGTTGAAGGCACTTTATTTAACTATGGTGAGATTAATAAAATCTACTTTTATACAAGAGTCAAAAACATCTTCATACAAGTATTGCAGTATGTACAACAATCATCCACTATGCAACAAACTATCAAACCCCGATATCAATCCCCTACTAAATAGCCTGCCGCAGGAAGAGGCGCCTGCCGCAGGAAGAGGCGCCTGCCGCAGGAAGAGGCTGCCTGCCGCAGGAAGAGGCGCCTGCCGCAGGAAGAGGCGCCTGCCGCAGGAAGAGGCGCCTGCCGCAGGAAGAGGCGCCTGCCGGCCCTGTATAATGCATAGTTCAATCAAAATGTCTCCAGTCTCCTTCCATATTAAAGTATGCTTTATTCAGGGCCTGGTCAGTCTTTCATGTTGGAGAAACTTGCTAGGTGACCCTTTGTATTTAAAAGTAAAGTGAGATAGTTAAAACTATTACTCTCCTGTACCAAAAAGGTCTTGTAATAGACCCAAACACAGTAGCTACGATATGGACACAGCCAATCAACTACAATTACAGCTAGCTGTGCACAATAAAAAAAGTGATTGCAAGATATGATTGGAAGCTACAAAGGAGAAGTATCTGAAGTACCACAAGCAAGAAGAGGGGACCACCCCATCTGAGTTCACGTTGAGAGTCCAGGGAATTAGGGCCGCTAAAACAGGGACGGAATATTCACCCAAAATAATTCAGCTACTATTTTTCCGAGCTACGCTAATGACCTGGCAGTAGAGATAACTGTTAAATATCACTTTACGAGCATCGATATTAAACAATGTTGTACAGTTCAAGGTTAATATGAAACAACATTATCAGAAAAACAGAAGCAGGCTTATTTGGATTTTTTTCCATGGAGAACTCTTCAGGTTTCACAAAACCATATGATATGAGTCTCAGGCTTATTTACGACTTTTTTTTTTAATTATTTTTCATCTTTGTTTAACAAATTAATATACTTCTCAAAACACAAACCATTCTAGATCTCTGTCTCACAGACAATCAAAGATGTTAACATTAGCAATTTCTTTACTTTAAAACTTTTAACGTACAGACTATTTTCCTAATATACGTGTGAAAAAAATATAAAATCCTTTTTAACGACTCAAAGCAGTTCAATAAATATGGCCTACTGGCTGCTCGCTAAACATGGGTCTGGTATAGATGGTGCAGGTATGGCACCAAACCAGGTATAATGCATCTACCTTAAATCTCACGTAGGATTCGTATTTAAGATATATATATATATATAGTATATATATATATATATATATATATATATATATAGACAAATGAGAATAAGAAATGTTGGGTTCTAGTCGCTCCATGTCAAGGAGTACTTGGCTGAAGTCTTTTTCTTTCCAGTCCGTTTCCGTTTGTGGGCAGGTGAATTGAGAAATTCGGTGTTTGTGAACTCATCCCCACGTCTGAGTTTTCTATGCAGAGACAAAAAAAAAAAGAAATAAATGTTAAATAGGAAAATATACCAGGATAAAAGAAAAATAAGATGTTGTACACTAGCATATGTGCTCACCATTCAGATGCCATATTTTTTCCGCTTTCCCTTTCTGGCCATGAGCTTGACTTTATTATTGCTTTTAATATTGTCAAGAGAAAAAAAAAATGCTGCTATACTGGAAACTTCAGGACATTTGCTACAACTTACTTTCCCAAGCTTGGCTCCTTATAGTTGACAGGATTTCGCCTTCTTTTACTAAATCCTTTTGATTCTTCTTCTTCTTGAAAGCAAGTCTTGGTGGAATCAAATGTTGTGTTTGTCAAGTCCTGAAAAGGTTTTGTAGCTGCAAAAAAATAAAAAAATCATAAGAAAAGATATGAAAGACACAGCACTTTAATCAGGTATTTGGACTGAACTGTGACATCATGGGAAATAATGCTAGGATCGCGCTAGTTCTGATTTTTTTTTAAATTAAAAGGTTTCCCAGGAACATTCCATTACAACTGAATAAATGAACACATGATGTTCAAAGCTCGATACTTGCCTGTTTCTTGATGGTCAGCTGTTTGGTCAAGGTCCTTACTGTGTAGATTCATTTCTCCTTCACATGCATCTTTTGGCTGATTTTCATTGGTTTCATCCAGGCTACTGGCATTTACAGGAAGACGTGATAGCTCCTCGGATGCCGGGAGCTCCACCAGAGGAATATTGAGCAACAGTGACTTGTCTGTAGCAAGTGAAGTGTTTTCATTGTTTGTGATGGAGGAGACCTGTAAAAAGCTTGGACTTTCCAGCATTGTTTCAAGAACAGACTCACTAACCATATCCAACATGAAAGATTCCTGTTCATTTGACATATAACACGCCAACGGATCAGTTATCTTCTTAGGCTGGTTAAAAAGCAAATCTGTCATGGTTTCCTGGACAAGTGTGACATTCTCATTACTTAAGGAGTCAGACAACTCTTGTTTGTCCTCCTGCATAATAAATGTGGAATTTGAAAAGCCACTTATTTCATTTTGTAAAGAGCCATTGGTCAATGTTTGAGATTCTTCAGCAAATGTGAAGAATGGTTCAGTGTCCCTTTTATAATTCTTTGCATGCACACTTTTCTTATTTTCTTGAGAAGGATCTGGGCCAACAAGAAGATCAGAAGTGCTCAGTGCAGGTCCACAGCCCAGCACCGGATTGTTCACATTCTTTTTTTCAGAGCCCTGAGCATCCTTCTGAATACCGAGTGCCACTGGAGCGGATTCAGGAATCACATAGGTTTCCCTCCTACAACTAAACCTATCCTCTCTAGATAAAGGTTGCGCTGCAGAAGGATGGTATGCTTCAAAAGGGTCAACCACATAGGTTTTTCTCCTACAACTAAACCTATTCTCCCTAAACACAGGTTGAGCTGCAGAGAGATGATGTGCATCAGAAGGGTTAACCACATAGGTTTCCCTCCTACTATGAAAACCATTTCCCTTAGAAGCAGGTTGAGCTGAAGTAGAGTCCACCACATAAGTTTCTCTTCGGATTTGGGTTTCTCTACTTGCCAAATTACAAAGGGCAATACCAGATGGGTTCTCCATTTTCTTGAGATCTTTCACTTCATCAACAGTCTCCTTGGGCACCATGTCTAGCTTTTCCTGTATTACATTTTTCTCATTTTCCCTTGGGTCTATCTTTGGTTTCTGCTTTTTACACTTTTTCTTTTTAAAACTTTCAACATCACATACTTTAGTAGTGGTGTTTAGTTTTCTTTGTTTTGAAGAATCATACCTTACTCTTTTTAACGGTCTTTCTTCTGGAGCAGGATAGGTCTCCATTCGATCAGGTCCTAATGCAAACATCTCATTGGCAGATGTCAAGCTTGCAACAATAGTGTCTGAAAAGTTTGTATTTTCCATTATAATATCCGCATCTGCTTCATGTACAAAAAAACTGTGCTGTTCTTGTTTAATGGGCTGTGTTACAACACGTGCTTTGTGACCTTCCAATTTCTTACTTAACTGTGTATCCAAATAAGTTTTAGTGGTTGGTTGTAAGGTCATCTGATCATCTTGAACTCGTGCAACCCTTATATTGGAGTCAAACCCACTTTCCTTTTTTATTGTAGCTTTCGTGGCTTCTTCAGTAACACATGAAACGGTTTTTAGATTACTTTTGCTTTTAGCCTTCTCCTTTGCTGAATGCTTTACCTTTCTTAAAGTACCATCACATTTTGTAGGTGCAGTTGATTTGTCTTTACTAATTTGAGCTTTGTTTTTAGATGAGACAGCAACTATTGCAGCAGAGTCACTAGTGGTCATTTCCATATCTGCTTCATATACTGTTTTTTCTGGTTCGGCGTTTACTAGTCCCGGGTGGCGTTCAACACGATCTGTTGATGGTACTTTGTCTGGAACTCGCTCATGCTGTGCATGGAGTCTATTTTCACAGTTTGGGTCTCGGCTTTCCTCATAATCCATTGTTAAAGACTGCGAACCAGAATAGCGTACTGTGGATCGGCTGTTTCTTTTTCTGTCAATGTCACAGATGTCATCCTGAGAAACACCGGTTACAGCACTGGCTTCTGAATAAGTTAGATCCGGCTGAACGCCAATATCTGCCGCCTGATCCCACTGCGAGCTGGCACTGCTTTCTCTACCGGAACCATTTGTGCACCTTCGTTGGCTACAGTCAGATTTTACAGATTGGGTACTTGAACGAGACACGGTGGACCGCTTTCTTCTCTTTGTCACAAAAGCAGACATGTCCTTATTACTACATGATTCAGCAAACTCATTAGAAAGCTCCCAATTGTTTAAAAAAGATGCACCATCGCTGTTAGCGGCTTCATTTGATTCAAGACATTCTGAAAGAGAAGAAACACATTAGAAAGGGTAAGGTGTGAACTGATATCAATAAGTATACTTAGATCTTTTTAATATGAGATATATATATATTTAAACATATACAATATATAATGTTATATATAACAGAACACAAAAGATTAGGTTGTCCATCTTTCCACTCCGCTCTCTTGCCATATAGTAGAACGTATATAATGGCACAGAAATAATATTGGCAAAGCAGTTGGACTTCTCACTTAAAGTGCTGCTTTGGTTACCTGTGGAAGTTACAACAGAAGTGTTATTAATCTCCGCTCCTTGTGATGTGCCTCTCTTAGCAGAGGGCTGTAGAGAACGGACATTGTTTGTTGCATTTTCAGCGCCCAAGCTTAATGAAACGCTGTTCTCTTGCTTCCAATCTCCTACAGATGTCGAAGGAACTCTCAGAGCAACTCCCGTCAACCTAAAACACAAAGTACAAACACCAATAATGCATACAATTTTATAAAGAAATAGAGGACAGATGCATGAACAGCTTGTGGTTATTTGACCAACTCCTATCGACCAGAAAACAAATAATTGCCAGTTTGTAAGTAACAAAACCAAATTGTAACTCGAGGTCTATAAACGAGTACCCATGATACAGGGAAACTTTAAAACCATAGCAGATCCATCAGCGTATTAGGAGTACGGCCAGTAACTGGTTCTGCCCATGAGGACTGAAGGCAAGTACTTTTAACAAATATCTTTAGATAACTGTGCAAACATTACTTTTGACATAAGCAACGTTAACTTAATCGTCATTAAGAAACAAAGAACTCATGAATTCTGCCAACGGAGCATCAATGGAAATAATACACAAAGGATTTAAACTTGCCGAAATCCTTGACCACCATCCGTAGAAAATCTGCTTTGGTGACTTAAACGTTTGCTTCTTCGCTCATCCGATTCCAGATCAAGAGACTGGTGTAAGAAGAAAAAAAAAACAGGTGGACAAACCTCCATATTAATGCCCATGGTTTTGGAATGGGATATCCAACAAGCTCATCTAGGTGTGATGGTCAGGTGTCAACATATTTTTTGGTCATACAATGTATATTTTGGCTATTCTTCTAACAAAGATGTTTCATACAATGTTAATGTAAATAACATATTTAAGAAAAAAATATTTGTGTAATATAATCTGGCTTCCCAATTACTAGAAACAGACAGTTATGGTAATTGCCCTACGGAGTTGCACCTGCAGTGCCGAGGTTTACAAACCTACCTCAGCATTGTTGCTGATTTCGATAGCAGTTGGCAACTGAATATTCATGAACAGGTCAATATCCTTTAGTATCTTGTTCTGTATAAAATAAATACATAACAAAAATGTTTGTAGCAGATCATAACTAGAACACTGACTAGACATGAATACAAATTAATAGATATATATGCATGTGTATCTTCCCGTTGCTGCTACCATTGTAAATGTCATGTTCTCTGGTGGGCACCAGCAATGCTATCAACCCCGACTTCATGTTCAGACTCACCACAATGTTTAGGTTTTGGCGTAGAAGGGCATTTTGAAAATGCAGCATTTTCACCTCTTTCTGGAGGAACATTTTATCATTCTCCAAACTCCTTGACTTCTGTCTCTCAAGCGTCAGTGCACAAGCCAAAGCTTTGTTATTGTGCTTTAGGGAAATCTTTAGGATGGATGAGTTATCTGCAAAAGGAGATACATGGAGAAGAAAGTAGGACAAATGAATTTCTGATATGTCACTAGAGGTTGCACAATTGAGCACTAACAGAGTACTAAAAGCAAATAAACATAGTTATGGTTTCTAATATGGTTTATTCACCCAACTATGAGCTGAGGTGGCACATTTCATCTCAATGACTTAAGGGAATTCATGTTAACGCGAGTTTCCAAGAGAAACAGTGGCCAGAGCTGCTTGGGCCCATCTTTTCCAGTACATAGAACATATACTTTCTCAGTATGCTTTAATACGCATTCTTCTGAAGAAGAAATCTGATGTAAAAAGTTGTGGCTCCATGACACCAATGGAGAAGTATTCGGCCGAATCCATCGCCTGCCCGAAAAATAGTAAGGGGGCAAGGGAAGGGGCAAATGTATATGGGGGACTCTACAAGGGATCCCATAGCTATCAAATGTATTAGAAGTGAATATGATGGCTGGAGTGTCCTTTTAAAAGCATGTCTCAGCTTTGTGAGGGGAAACAATCCCAATGTCAGACACTTACTCAATGTTTTGTTTTTGATTTTGGCAGCAAGTGAAGTGTTCAGCTTGGCCGCTTTCAAGGAACCATTTATCTTTTCTCGCATTCGATCCTTCATAGTTTGCAGAGCGGGAAGCGACGCGCTCGACTGCAAATCCATTTCCGAACGACAGCCTGAACATGCAGTCTGCAAAAAAAAATTAAAAAAAAAAAATTGTGTAATTGTGAGAAAAAGTCAAATAAATACAAATTAAAATGATAGAATATTTCAATATAAATATAGGTTTGCTTCACCACAACGTTATTTAATTACTGGCCAGTTATTCATTTAGTTTTGAAATGCGGGTGTACGGAGACACAGCAAGAAGAAAAACCTGACGACCCACACATTATAACAGGTTGCCACACTAAACACACCATGTACACAACCTGTCAGCCTCTGTACAACTAGCATTTCATCTCGTAACCTCATCTTTAACCATTGGTCCCGAGGGTGGTATAAAAGTAGACAAACTACATAAAAAGGACCACGCACGTATATATTTATTTTTTATTATTATTATTATTTATTTATTTTTGAGCACCAGCAGAATTTACAGGATGATCATTTTATCATCCGGAAAGGTGCAGTAACATAATAGCGATTTTTTTTTTAAATTGCCTAAAAACCCACACGCTTCTAGCCATTTACATGCTTAGGTCCTGCCATAGCCACAGATCCCCTCCACAACCCCAGCCCCAAATTAGTTACTAATCACCCCATACGATCAGTACTACATATATAAAGCCCAGTCTTGTAGATGCTCGGGAAATGCTGTACACATTAACCATTTAACTGCCAGGTAAGTGAGCACGATGCATTCTTCATACAGAATGCAACAGAATGGAGTTAATACTCACAGAATCATTAATAATAATACATGGGGGGGAAATACTCGGATGTGCAGCAGATACAGTAATAAATCCAAGCCCGTTTACACCTACCTCTTCAATAGATGGGCAACAGCCGTTAGGTCCCTGCTGACAAAATTCAAATTTTCGAGCCTGCCCTGCGCGCAAGCGCAAAGGCTACACTAGGGATATTAACCAATCGAGCCAAGCGATAGGCGTGCTTTTCATAGGATACGTAGCCGCCATGTTTGTTTAGGGCAAAATAAGTCCAGCGCTCTTCTGGTGGCGTCTAGTAAAGTCTTTTGACAAACGGGTTGAAGCGAGAGAGCCCAGTGCAGACTGTCCGCTGTTACAGAAGCTGCTGCTGTTTATTCATTGCGATGCATTTAAAAAGCAGCATTATGCTTTAAAGTGCTGATAGTGGAGCAAGTAGTGATGGGAAGTTCGGATCATTAAAATGAATCGGATCATTTCGATTCGTTCACTGAAATGATCCGATTCATGATCCGGATCTTCGGATCACTCAGTGTGTCTGCACGGAGTTACTGTTTTCCAGTAACTCCGTGCAGGCACACTAACGATTGGCCCCGCCCCTTTCATTATGAATCCTCCCCCCTGCCTCCAGTGATGTCAATGAAGGCAGAGAGTCGTTCAAAGATCCGAATCTTACAGTGATCCGGATCACTGTAAGATCCGGATCACTGTAAGATCCGGATCATTGTAAGATCCGGATCATTGTAAGATCCGGATCTTTGAACGACTCTCTGCCTTCATTGGCATTCTAATCATTCAGAGAATGTCACCATACTGTTATAAATAAATAAATACACTAATAATCACTGCCCCCAGGATTTACATTCCCCTTTACCTGCAACTGCACCTTAAGCTAACTTTATTAAATTAATTAAATTAACCCTCACCATTAAATTAACCCTAAACACCCCATCAACCATGACTGCCCCTAAAATTAACCCTTAACACCCCATCAACCATGACATGACTGCCCCTAAAATTAACCCTTAACATCCCATTAACCATAACTGCCCCCAAATTAACCCTAAACACCCCA
>VKOC01017414.1:0-14245 GCA_009364415.1 Spea multiplicata | reverse complement strand
TTTAACCACTTCGCGACAAAGGCTGATTTTCCTTTTTGTACCCTTCGTGACAATGGCTGTTTTATCGTTTCTGCGGTGTTTGTGTTTAGCTGTAATTTTCTCTTAACCCATTTACTAAACCCACACAAGTTATATATTGTTTTTTTCAGGACAAGAAGGGCTTTCTTCAGACACCAAAATTTTTTTCATATGATGTAATTTCCTATAATAAAAATATTAAAATATGACGAAAAATTGAAAAAAAAACACATTTTCTCACTTTTATTTGAAAAATCTTTTATTCATCATAAAAAACTACTGAAAAAACCTGCTAAATAGATTCTACTATTTGTCCCGAGTTTAGAAATACCCAATGTTTTTATGTTTTTTTGCTTTCTTCTACACGTTATGGGGCAATAAGTACAAGTTCAAAACCATTTTTCTCTGAATCTGGTAATTCTGTCTCTATGTGGTATTTGGGGCATCTTTGAAGCCAGCAAATTAAATTTACCCCACCAAACCATATATTTTTGAAAACTAGACACCCCAGGGTATTTTAGATGCTGATAGTTTAACCCTTTCCATGCACTAATCTTACCACCAACCCTTGTCAAAGTTTGTGATAGTAATTGTTTTTTTCACATACTTTGTACTTCAGCTCCTGGTATGCTGTTGCTGTCACACAACACCCCGATATGTGTTCAGCAACATCTCCTGAGTACATTGATACCCCACATGCATGGGTTTGTCAGATTGTTTGGGGGCAAAAGGGCCACATTTGGAACATGCCTCCTCAGCCGTATACCGCTGCATGGTAACAATTGCAGCAAAAATAGTGGGGAAGGAAAGGGTTAATGGTTCTAATAAAAATAAAAAAAAACCTAAAAAAATGTAAAAAAGTAAAAAAAAAGTAAAAAAAAAAACCCCAAAAAACAATTGCCACTATGCAAGATCACTGTTTATGCAGTGATCAATGGCAATGAAGGGGTTAATATTAAATGGGTGGCTCTTATAATAGCCTTTGGATCAATATATATATATATATTTTATTGGGAATACACACTGATCTGTCTCTCTCCCTCACTAGAAGCAAGTGAGGGAGGGAGGCAGATCCAATACTGATCAAAGGCAATGTTTAGAAAACATTGCCTTTGATTTAGCAAATAATGATCACTCTTATGAGTGATCTGACCACTAGGGGTGCTATTCACTGGATGTCCATGACATCCAGCAACACCCCCCCCGATGATGTCAGCAGGCTCCGCCCCCCGGCTTGATGGGCGCCGCCATCTTGAAACACCGCGTGTGTTTCGAAGACACCGGCACCGGGAAGGTAAGTTGAGCATTTAGGAAGCGATCGCGAGTCGCTTCCTTTGCTAAACAGGTGTTGCAAAGATGCCTCGATACTGAGGCATCTTAGCAACACCAGCTAAGCAAAGGAAGCGACTCGCGATCGCTTCCTAAACCCGTTTTTCGGCGGCGGGCGCCGCCATGTTTGAAAGACGTGCAGTCTTTCAAACATGTTTTTTTTTTTGCTCCTAGGAGCGATCGGGGGGGGGCGGGAATGGTTTTTTTGGTGTTGCTCAATGCCTCGATGTCGAGGCATTAGAGCAACACCGTTTGAGTGAAAAAATCGATCACGGATCGATTTTTTCACCCGTTTAAAGACGTGCCGGTCCTGGCACGTCAATTGTCATAATCGTCACGATTTTGAGTGACGTGCCCGGACCGGCAATTGTCATCAAGGGGTTAAATAAATGTGTTAGATTTTTTTTATGGTGTGGGGGGGCCATATTTGGTTTCGGCCAGGTAAATGCTGCATTTTCGGTTTCAGTCCAGAATTCGTTTCAGGGCATCCCTAAGCCAGACAATGAAGTGGTAGGCCTACACCACATCAATGTTTGGCTAAGTATATAGTGATAGGAGTTATGCTGCACTATTGTCAATGCCTGGCTCAGTGTATAGTGATAGGGATTACGCTGTACCACTGTCAATGTGTGCCTCAGTATATAGTGATAAGTGTTATGCTGTACCACCGTCAATGTATATAATAACAGTAATGCTGTACCACCTTCAGTGTCTGCGCCGGTATATAACGGTAGAAGCTATGCAGTTTTAAAGTGTATGTGGGGGGGGTGCCACATACAGGATCCGCCCCAGGTGCCAAATACTCTAGGTACGCCCCTGCACGAGGCTCAGCCAGACATACTGCTTCCATGATGCTGGCTGAGCATCATGGGAAGTGCAGTCAACAGTAAAACTGCAGATGCTAGCTGTTAACTACAGTTCCCATGATTCTCAGCCAGCCAGGTGTCCACCATAATGCTGGCTGAGTATCATTGGAAGAGTAGTCAACAGCAGCAGAGATTTTTATTGTAAGCCTTCCTCCCAGGACCCTGACACACTGCTTTTACACACACCTGCCCATAAACACACATATACACATACACTGCCCTTACTCACACCTGCCTTTACACACACATACACTGACCTTACACTCACCTTCCTTCTTCCTCCATTCTGTGGTCTGGGAGCGTGAAGTCTGCTATTGATGCAGAGCACGAGGTATGACATTATATCCCCGCGCTCAGCATTATTTGCCGGCGTGTAGTGATTAGGGAGCAGTAAAGCAAGGCCTGAAGTGACAGACTTTGTGCTCCCTAATGTTGAGCCAACTAGAGGGAGATTGTGATCTTCCAACTAGTCCGGCAGGGTGCAGCTGCTGATTGGGCGGCTGTGTGAGGCGAGTACTGCTCTTGCCTCACTCTGCCCCTGCATATTCATATGCTTACCCTGTTGCAGAAGTTCAAAGGTTAGAAATCAATCGAATTTTGGAACAAAACAGGGCCACATTTCTATCTTAGCTAAATTATATTCTCTTTGCCATAAATTGAGGTTTGACTTTTCAAGTATATTGAAATACTGTATTCTTTAACGACAGGTATTGTTTGTTTGTGTTTTAGAGTAAGTCAGAGATATGACCCAAATTCCAACGATGTATCAAGCACAATCTTCCAGTTAAATGCACCTGTGCTAAATGCCAATGTTTCTACTCTTGGGAGTTTAGGAATACAATGAATTTTGCCCATGTTGACCAATGACTAATGAGCTGGGATAAAAGTAGATGTTCAGATGTTTAGATCTTAACAGCAACCACCAATCAAGCAACATCTTGGCTGGCCTGGAACGTTGGAACGACTTTTGTCTGGACAGCAAAAAGCTCCTGCTGTACTAAACGTGTGGTCAATTATTTAAGCAAAGACATTTATCCTCTTAATTATTGTTTGTTCACCATTAACCACTTAGCTGCTAGGGATGAACTGGAAATGATGACATCTGTTCAAAAACTGTCTAACCTTTACAATAACCTTCTCTTCCATACAACACCATTAACACATGATCCCCATATACAGGTTCTTGTCTAGATTCCAATTAAATCACCACTCCAAAATATCAATGGAGTTCATAGTGCTTAGCAGTTGGGGACAAATGGGAAATCATGGCATGGTTATCTGTCAAGAAACTGCATGACCTTTACTACAACCTTCTCAACATCATTAGCACATGATTCCTGCACGCAGGTCGTCATCCTGTCTAGACTCTGAATTATCCCTCCAAAAGACCAATCAAGGACAAAGCGCTAATAGCGGCTAAGTAAGCATCAAACAATTGTTGTATTCTCACAAAAGACATTTGTCAAAAATTAATATAGCAGCAGAAAAGGTAAAATGTAAATGTATGGTTAGTAAAAGGAGCATAAATGCTATTGTAGACTGACATCTAGAATTTAGGTCTGCAATTTACTTTTTTTTTAACCAGTTGAGCATCAAAACAAATGAAATCTATTGAATATTCAATTACACTTAAAGTTTTAAATTATAACTACAAAAAGAAGAACTGGAAATTACTTTAGTTTATTGAAATGTATATTCCAATAACAACAAATCTATCTAGATTTCGTGTACTTCAACTCTGTTCCTGGACTCCAGAACCTGTCAGAGCCAGGACGCATCATCTTTTAACATTAAATGAAACATTAAATCTATGTATAACAAATAATGTTAAAAAAAGATTTTTTTTTTAAAGTTTGCTGTCAAATTGTGATGAATACAAGTAAAATGTGTTAGTTCTAGATCTATCAGTATAATGGGTCTAAACAATGTAGGTGGAAACACTTTTTTCTGCTGCTATTGAATAAAATTATATGGGAAGTATACAATTCAATAGAACCTTCCCTCCCCCTCTAAGTGTTTATATAAGTGCATGCTTGTATATTTATTGTAAATATAAACTACTATTTCTGTTCAACAGGTGGTATTGTGCACAGCCTTTGCATATCTCAAGTAGCCATGGTGGAACTGAAATCACAATACAATTTATCAGTAAGACGGAACCCTACAATATTATGGCGCAGCCATTTTTCATGCCTGAATGGCTCGTATCTAGACTGAGCAAGAGAGCACACAACAGAAATATACCGTATGTTCATACGACAACTCAACAGACTGCAGCAGTGCTACCAAGCTCTGGTCAGATAATGTTTTATCAGCTACTCTAAAAATGCTTATAGGGCCTATGATGCCTCTAAAAATTATGAACATCTCACAACAACTAACAAATAGTTGAAAAGCTGCTCACCTACTCAGCCATTACTAATTTTAAACAAAAGCTGAACACTATTCAAAGCAGAGTTGTTGTAACACAGTTGTTGTAACACAAATGACTATCAATCTGATCCGAACCCAGAGAGAGGGGAAGCTATCGGCAATCAACCCCGGGAAGTCAGCGAGTTTGTCTAGTACAGTGCTGTCCAATATATCTGCGGTGGTCCAGATTTTGGTGCAAAGGGGCAGCTCGTAAACTTAACAGAGGGTGCTGCTTATACCTCTTATTGCTGTGGGCCAGATGCAGAATGCTTATTAGACAGCAGTGGTCTAGTTCATGGAAATCTGAAATCACAACCAAAAAGGTACACTGTGGCTTATTTGCAAAGAGCAGGCTATTTATGACAACAGATGGGGTCTCCTGGGTGATACTTAATGCTACACCAGAGCTCCAGATATCATGTGGACTGGAAATTACATGCAAAGAAAAGGAAAAAAACAAGAAGAAAATGTCTCCTAAATACACTGAATTTACTGTCTTGTATATAAGTATACACTCACACTAACGAAACACAGGTTGAACACATAACACATGGCCAATATACAGTACATTATATTATGCAAAAACGGTTAAAATATTGCACTGTTTGCATACTGTAATTAAAACTTTTCCTTTAATCAGGTGTGTATTTATATTCTCTCGGCTGTGGGTGTACTGATTCCCAAGAATATGCAGAAGCTCATGGAATTGGTAAAACAAACTCTGATGGTTCATAGCTTTGAGAAATGATTAAACACGGTGGCATATTATACTTTCAATATTAAACACAAGGAAAAATAAACGTAATTAAAAATTTACGGGAAAAACCATGCTATGAGAAGGGCTTATGTTTGCCCACTGACAAAGACATGATCAGTCTACAATTTTAATGATAGGTTTATTGAACGGTGAGAGACAGAATAACAACAACAAAATCCAGAATAACCCATTTCAAATAAATTATAAATTGATTTGCATTTTACTCTGTGAAATAAGTATTTGACCCCTATCAATCAGCAAGATGTCTGACTCCCTGGTGTCTTTTTTACAGGTAACGAGCTGAGATTAGGAGCACTCTCTTAAAGGGAGTGCTCCTAATCTCATCTTGTTAACTGTATAAAAGACACCTGTCCACAGAAACAATCAATCAGATTCCAAACTCTCCACCATGGCCAAGACCAAAGAGGTGTCCAAGGATGTCAGGGACAAGATTGTAGACCTACACAAGACCTCAGCCAAGCAGCTTGGTGAGAAGGTGACAACAGTTGGTGCGATTATTTGCAAATGGAAGAAACACAAAATAACTGTCAATTTCCCTCGACCTGGGGCTCCATGCAAGATCTCACCTTGTGGAGTTTCAGTGATCATGAGGATGGTGAGGAATCAGCCCAGAACTACACGACCCTGTAGGACGATCTTGTCAATGATCTCAAGGCAGCTGGGACCATAGTCACCAAGAAAACAATTGGTAACACACTACGCCGTGAAGGACTGAAATCCTGCTCAAGAAAGCACATGTACAGGCCCCATCTAAAGCTTGCCAATGAACATCTGAATGATTCAGAAGAGAACTGGGTAAAAGTTGTGGTCAGATAAGATCAAAATCGAGCTATCGGGCATCAACTCAACTCGCCGTGTTTGGAGAAGTAAGAATGCTGCCTATGACCCCAAGAATACCATCCCCACCGTCAAACATGGAGGTGGAAATATTATTAAGGGGACAGGACTTCACGGCATCAAAGGGACGATGGATGTGGCCATGTACCGTCAAACCTTCCCTCAGCCAGGGCATTGAAAATAGGTCGTGGATGGGTATTCCAGCATGACAATGACCAAAAACACACCGCCAAGGCAACAAAGGAGTAGCTCTAGAAGAAGCACATTAAGGTCCTTGAGTGGCCTAGTCAGTCTCCAGACCTTAATCCCATAAAAAATCTGTGGAGGGAGCTGAAGATTCAAGTTGCCAAACATCAGCCTCGAAACCTTAATGACTTGGAGAGGATCTGCAAAGAGGACTGGGACAAAATCCCTCCTGATATGTGTGCAAACCTGGTGGCCAATTACAAGAAACCTCTGAACCCATGAAATGTGTTATTCTTGATTTTTTGTTGTTATTCTGTCTCACTGTTCAAATAAGCCTACCATTAAAATTGTAGACTCATAATGTCTTTTGTCAGTGGGGAAACGTACAAAATCAGCAGAGGATCAATACTTTTTTCCTTTACTGTATGTATATATATATATATATATATATAATTATTTATTTATGGAAGGACGGTTCAATGATCTCTGATGCATCTATAAAATGTAAACCTACAAAAGCATATATGAGAACTTATCGATGTTAATTTTTTTCTCATATTTACTATATTATACAACATGCTATACCTGGGGAAATCAATACTCTGTTTTGCAGAATTTTAAATATATAGTTAGCTGCCTCTATTGACATTTCCAGCTGCTTGATGGCATTGCCAGGTTCCTGAAAGCTACTGGCTTTATTTTGACAACTTGTTTTTTTAAATCCACATGAAATATAATACCACGTGGCAAAGGAAGTATTTTTCCAGAGTTCTTAAAGTGGAAAAGTATATTATCAATACGCTTCAACAGAGAACATCTGAAAGCTGTACAATATCAGTTTATGGAGATGGCTGTTCCAAGCTGGGATTTTATGTGCATGCCTATATAATTTTAATCCAGGGCTCGACAAATCTCGCCTAGGTGTTTGTCAGCCTGTTAAATTCCCCAAAAATGCCCCCACGTCGCCACGCAGGAGCGCTGCTGCTGCTGTCTGCCCAGGAGTCTGGGCAGACCAGCACAGCTACTCCGAGCCCGCCCACGGAATGATTCTGTAGGCTGAAAACGCAATTGCAGGAAAACCTGCAATCGTGTTTTCAGCTGCCACGGGCAGCTTCAGGGAAGGGGGTTGAGTGTTGATTCGGTCCCCACACAAGTGTGGAGGCCTGACACAATACCCCCCTGCTGTCTGATCGCTCCATGAGAGCGAAAGTGCAGCGTTAACCCCTTCAATGCCATTTTAGAGGTTAGTTTCCGTTTTGTACAGGGCTCTGCTGCTGTGCAGATCACTCCTGACCAACTGAATCCTGGCTCCTAACTTTTTTAGCTGGCGCCCTGTTTTAATCTGTAAACATCATTACATGAGTTTATTTAGTAAATGTAGAACTAGAAAGGGTAGCATTTGGGAAAAACAAGAAATTATGGATGGCCAATGTTCAACATTATTTTCTCCTGCAAACAAACATGGACTCAAATATGTCTCACAACTCTTATCTGGAAGCAGTAGAATATCTGTTTAAAAGGCAAACTACTTTTTTTCACAAATCCATCAATTATATGCCCCAACAGTTCAATAAGGTATGATGTGTCTCTGATGTCATAGCCAGTAGTGCTTGCAAACGGCAGCAAGAGCTACAGTGCTCCAATACACAGCCTTGAACAGACTATTTATTAACATTTTTTTACACAGTTAATAAAATAGCGCAGTACAGTTTAAACCAGATAGTGTCCCATCTCAAAAAGTAATTAACTTACACAGGACTCATAATTAAAAATGGCAACTGCGCAAGGGGATCAAGTCTTTGGAAAAAATAAGTAATGTGTAGGATTAAAATATGGTATAATATGATTTGACTTGATTATAAAAGACAAGTGCAAAATAATTAAATTGTGACACAATGAAATCCTGTTAGGTATGACATAGCATTCATTCACTGGCTCAGGTGTTAAGCACTAAAGATTGAAAATCCTTTCCGATTATACTGGTTAAAAAAAATCCTACAAGAGTGACAAAAAAGCAAACTTGACATATTAATGAACAATGCATTTTGATATATCTTCATCCTGTGTTCCAGCAATATCTGATTCATGTTTCAATCTACTGAGGTATCTTATATTGGATTTAATACATAATGTTATATATAGCAAATTTATATTACGCATTGCACCATACCTGTAGAATAACCAAACTACACCTGCAAATTCTTACTTCTAGATTAATGATACTCAGTCAGGTCTGTAAGTGAATGCTAAAGCATAAAAACTGCTATCTTTATAGGTTCTGGCATCCTTTGCGCGTTAGTCTAGAACAAAATGAGGAACAAAAAGGGACGAGCCTAATCCATTCTCAAACAATATATGTATACGCATATCCATCAAACAGTATTAAATCAAAATACAAGTATTAAAAGAAAAGAATATAAGGTAATACTGGTCACTAACAATGTTTCTTAGATAGAAATATAGCATTTGCAAGTAAATAAGAACCATTCGGTCCATCTGATGTAAGACATTAATCAGTGCTTGGTTTCGTTTGACTCAGGAATTGAATTTAAGAGATGTATTGGCTCCAGCGTTAAATGGTTACATAAGAATATATAATATTATTGTTTCTACTTGGATCACTGCCCCCCTATATATGCCACTCTGCCTCCTGATATGCTTTATGCCCCCTAGATATGCCACTCTGCTCCCATGATATGCTTTATGCCCCACTTGATATGCCACTCTGACCCCCTCCAACTTACCAATGCACCCCAGACTCCCTGGTGCCTAGTGGGGGCAGCCGATGTACGTCTGCGCGATGACAACCTCTACTGCTGTTCATCACATGCACCGGGGCTTCTATGCCAGCACTCCGTCATAGAAGCCTTGGCAGAAGTGCCAGCAGCATGTGGATGGGGTCCCCTGCTATAGGTAGTAAATGTAGGACAGTCTGGAGCTGCAGGTGGTAAACTATACATGACTATATTGTAATGCAGGCATTCATATTTTAGCTTGTACAGAATGGTGTGAGTGGCACCAGATAGGATGGTGAGAGTGTAAATAAATGTGATAAAGTTACAAATGGGCACACAAGCCATAAGAGCAGGTCAGAGGTTGAGGCAGGTGGCAATTACTGGCAAGACAGACAATGGCAGGTGCCGGAGCCCCAAGGGATTATATATTTTCTGTGGCATACATCAAACATGGGGGTTGCAGGCCACATAATTAACATGGTCCAGGGCTGGGCCTCCTAATTATATCAATATTTGTAATAATCTACTAACCAGCAGAAATCCTTGGCAGGCCTTATGTACTTAACCTACACATCTCGACAAGCAGGTGTACAAAAATCTATTTCCTTTTTACCAATATACCACTTGTTCCATTACTTTTACTGACAGAGGGCACTTAACACGTTCTTCTTCTCTACATTTGAGCTTTCCTTTCTCACATAGATCACACAGACAGGTCACCCTAGGGCTGCTTAGCAGACAATGACAAATACAAGATATGCTTTACAGCTGGGAGGCATAAGGTTCCTTGGAGAAACCTGGTAGTTGCTTGGAGATTGTGCAAAGTATAAATTAGAAGGTTTTTCTTGCTTGGCCTCAATACTTAAAGCCGTTCAGTTAGTAAGTCAACAATTCATAGGGAAAAGGCGAATGTAGTTAAAATGTTTTGCATTCAATTTTTTTAAAAAAAAATAAAAAAATAAAATACAAACACACACACATCTGCTCTTTTAGACAATATATGTGTTATGCACCTCTCCTACCACAGAGGTGATTCATAGCGGTGTCAATAAAGGGCTATACATTTCAGTGTCAGCGCCATTGAATATTAAATACGGCACCAAACACAATATCCTTGGAGCATGGAGTGCTGCTGCAACTAATAACCAACATGCATGGCTTCATCAATTATGTATTTTTGTGTTAATTTTACTTTTACATTCTGTATTGCCACATGCTCAATGAAATGTCAGAGTACTAGCTTCAAGTGGCAACAAAGGTCTACAAAACATTATTTGCTTTTCATGTAAAATAAAATTTTAAAAAAAGACAATGTTGAATTTCCTGAAGATGTTACAGCTGTTATTTGGCGGTTTAAGAGACGGCGCACTTTTAAAACAAGATGTCCATGGTTTAGATGCACAGAGCACCATGAAACCCAGGGTAATAGAAGACATAAAACTGCATCACTAGCACAAGCTAAACATTATTTTATCTATGCAACCATTTATTTCTATAACCTGTAAGACACAGTAGAATCAGATAAAATAAAAGAAGCACTGATACAATAAAAGAAGCATAATGAACGGTACAGAATTTGCTTTTTACTACAATCCAGCAAATAAAAAGTATCCCAGAGCCCCACAATGACCAGCGCTTGCATATATTATAACAAACCATCTTCTGATTTATCAGGAATCTCAAGGCAACAGATCTGTTGCTTTTATTTTAATGTGTGTGGGTTTTTTTTTTCAATTTTCATCATGCAGCATAGTTCATTTATTTAAGTATAATACATACTGTCATTTGCTGCCATCATAATATAAGGTTCTACACGTGGAACATTAAAGAGTGTATCCCTTACCTTGTAAAAATTCCATCCACAACACCAATAGTGGCCTCTTCTGCAGGAACGTAAGAGCCAATTTGGGCCATGATTGTAATCAGAGCCACCTGCTTGATGTAGGAGCTCTTTCCTCCCATGTTGGGACCTGTGATAATCATTACCCTTTCCTCATCTGCCTTAAAAATGGGAGAAAAAAAGGATTTAATAGTTGGGTAAAGGGTTATTTGAAACACTGGAATGTCAATAGCAGCATCAGAATACTGATCCATACTTGATTACAGTGGATTGTGACCTTCTGAAAAAGCTCATTTTACAGCTCAGTGCACTTGATAAACCTGTTACAATGTTTATGGATTAATAGAACAATCAAAACACAACAACTGATGAATAAGAAACCTACAGCGCCTGAGTGCAGCCATCAAAATCACACAGACTTCGAATGGTCCTTCTTTGGTACAGCAGAACAGTACATCTAATGACAATAAGGTGTTTTTTCTAATGATAGGTTTGGATACCTAACACTATAAATATATGCATTATTTTGATTGCAATTAGTGGTCTTGGATAAATGTATATTTCCATTTTTAAACGTGTTCTAGATTTCACGTACATGGATGTGTGTGTGTGTGTGAGTTTCCTACAAAACCTAACTATGCATAAGGGGTCAGGCCACAACGTAGAACATTAACATCAGCTAAAAATGTTAAAAAATTAGTTGGAAAATAATATTAAATTGTCACTGATGCATTCAAAAACAAGTGCTCCTCTCCATAGCAACAGATTCTACTGGAAAACAACATCAAAAGAGAAATATATAAATGGCGCATACAAAGTAGTACGTTAGGAAGCTGACTAGCATAACATGATAACTGTTTTATAGTCATACTCTTAGTTACTAAGACTGATCCAAGACATTATCTGTCCTCTTTTTTTTCTAAAACACATTGAGTATAATGCATTTATTATCTCTCTTTCTCTCTCTATGCTTACAGGTTATTGGAGGTACAAATGCAGAAGAAACCAGGCAACACATTGGTACCTTATTAATAGTATTCAGAGTAACATATATTACTGCAAAAATTATTAAAGAAAGGAAAAAAATGAAAAAAGAATCACATGACTTACTGTCAGGCTTGTGCTGTTAGGAACATACTGACTTTGTTCTTCCAGTAGCAAGTCAACTATAGGATGGCGGCCATTTTTAATGACTATTTGACAGCAATGGTCATGTACCAGAGGCCTGTTAAACAAACACAAGTTTAGAGTCCCACGAACAAAAGATGTGCGGTGCCTGCCACACAATGCTATCTGGTTCTATAAAATCCCAATCCAAGAAGGTTTACTTTTAATGACTTTACGGTCATCGAAAACTCTTTTCTCAAATAATATTAACATTCAAAGTGGGATAATTACATAAGTTTTCTTACACTCGGGTAACAGTATTCTTAATAGTGACATTAACACTTTGATAACTAAACATAGCATTAGAAACATTATTCCTAGTACTGTCCAATGACCTAAGCACTTGCCAGAAATAATTACTTAACCTTACGTTTTGACTCATTCATATTTTTCGGAAATGCTTTGTCATGTTGGAACTTAATGTTGCCATAGACAACGGGGGGAAGAAAAGCTTTATCAAAAGCTACTGCGGTTTAAAAAAAAAAAAAAGAAATAGCCTTTTATATGAAAGAATACAAAGACATGTCTGCTAAGGTTCTTTGACTGAAAAAACATTAGTAGACCAGCACCTTAAAAACCAAGAATATCAGAACCTGATCACACGTTTTAAACCTACAGGATAGTGATTGCTACATGCTCCCTGAATTAATCACCAATCAAATAATGTTTGTTTCCCGTCCCCTGCTATTTCTTGATGGCATTCACAGCATATCCAGGTACAACAATAAACTTAGAAACATCCTTAGTCATTTCATCAGCAGCCTGCTAGACACACCAGGTCCAATAACAGGAAAGAAGGAAAGAACTTAGCCCCAAAGAATAGTGTGTCTTATAGAAAGACTACACTTTGTTATGGAGAATGGTGGGGGGAGGGGTGTTAATATTTTATTGAAATAATAATAAAAAAAATAAATAGTTGACTAATACCTCTCTATGCAAACCTCCCTCCATGAGACACACCACAGAACTGTTAAAATTCACGGATCGTCAAATCTAACATTGTGGTATATCTGTTACAATGTAAGAAATGTCCTAATATAAAGTATGGGGGTGAAACCCAGCAATCCCCTGCCCGAAAATCTAACCACCATAGACACTCTACATCCAACCAGGACTGGAGATCAATGCTTGTTGACATCAGACCTCACCGACAGTATTGTTAACAAAACTGACTGCAAAACTTTGGATCTGAAATACAATCGACATCTTCAAAGATTCATTAAACCAAGATACTTGTTTAATGTCACAATAAGAACATTTGTAATTATATCCTGTCCACATCTATCTGGCATATATTTGGTAAATCTCTACTCCTTAGTGTGTCATCCCATTTGAAAAGGAGACCTCTGAGATCCGAAAAGACTATACAACTTTCATTTTTTTTCTATCTCAGCCAAATTAAAGGCATTAACTTTGTCTAAAGACTCTTTTTTTCTCTTGGGCTAATACAGCAATATCAATTTTTCTTTTTTTTAATTAACTGGTAAATATTGTATTGTGTGTATATATATAGCTATAGCTAGAAAAGACATTCTAACAATGTTTTGTTTTTATATTATACACAAAGGCATGCTATTCTTGAGATATACAGTATCTCACAAAAGTGAGAATATTTTTGTGAATATTTTATGATATCTTTTCATGTGACAACACTGAAGAAATGACACTCTGCTACAATGTAAAGTAGTGAGTGTACAGCCTGTATAACTCACAGTGTAAATTTGCTGTCCCCTCAAAATAACTCTACAGCCATTAATGTCTAAACCTTGGCAACAAAAGTGAGTACACCCCTAAGTGGAAATGTCCAAATTGGGCCCAAAGTGTTACTATCTTGTGTGGCCACCATTATTTTCCAGCACTGCCTTAACCCTCATGGGCTTGAAGTTCACCAGAGCTTTACAGGTTGCCACTGGAGTCCTCTTCCACTCCTCCATGGCGACATCACGCTCCCCACCTTTCGTTTCAGGATGCCCCACAGATGCTCAATAGGGTTTAGGTCTGGAGACATGTTTGGCCAGTCCATCACCTTTACCCTCAGCTTCTTTAGGAAGGCAGTGGTCGAGGTTTGTTTGGGGTC
>VKOC01017412.1:0-48813 GCA_009364415.1 Spea multiplicata | reverse complement strand
CCCTAACCCCCCTTCTCACAATCTACCCACTCACTCCCTACCCCCTTTGTAAGTCACTTACCTTCAACTCCTGTGTTAGGAGCGTGAGGTGTTTGTCTCAGGTGCTGGCGCTTCACTGCTGAGCGCCGGCATATGACGTCATATGCCGGCGCCCAGTGTGAAGCGCCGGCACCCGAGACAAACGCCTCACGCTCCAACACAGGAGTTGAAGCGCTGAGGCAGGCGGCGGCGGCGGCCGCCAGCAGAGGAGTCCTGGATTTCTGTCAGGGGGGCCCAAGAGTTGCCGAGCGGTCGTCTATAGCAACCGCTCGGCACCCCTTGGGCCCCTCTGACTGGCAGAACTCCAGGGCCCGGTCGCAGTTGCGACCCCTGCGACCCCGTTAGTTCCGCCACTATTGCCAGCACACATGTACATTGGGTGGCCCATTAAGCTTCATGTGTTGGCTGCACCCTGCAGCACTTTAAAACTGATTAAAAAGAGCAAATTATTCTGGCAGCTGGAGGAATGAAACACTGATGGGGAGAGGATTCTGTTTCCAGTTTCATTTGATAAGAACCTCTCCCTCCATTTTAAATGGCCCCTCAATGTCATTCATAAGAATGCAGAATGGCCTCATTCTGTCTCATACAAATCCAGTGCTCTTTTGACTTTGGTATGTGGTAATGTTGTCTTGCTAGGCAAACATAAAAAAATATGCTGTCAGATTATCTCTCCAGAGTACTAACTAAATTGGTAAGTGCCTTTTACAATGCATTGTTGTTGTCTAGTCCAATAAATTATATTACAAAAGCAATGACAAATTAGAAAATTACAGAGAGAGAGAGTGGATAAGAGTGTGAGAGAGAATGAATAATTGTGAGAGAGCTTGAGTGAGTGACAAGCTTAGTTGGCTGTTCGACAGTGCTGCGAATCTGAGGTCTGAATAAAAGACTACCTCGATTATAAGACGAGGTTGTTTTTCAGATAATTCTTTCTGAAAAAGAACCTCCTCTTATGTTGATATGCCTGGGCGGACTGCCATTGAAACTGAGGGATAGTTCAAGTATTCCGTTATTTTCATCTATAAACACCATAAATCCGTTTATTGAGTATATTGAAAAGCTAATGCAGCAGTATGTGATAGTCACAGGGCATAGTATCACTCAGAGCTCCTCTGTTACTATAACAGTCTTATATATCAAAACAGTAAATAAACTATTTTACTTTCTAAACAGACTGTGTATTTTATTTTTAACATATAGTATCTGTAAAACTACTTAAAAAAACGCCACGTTTCTCTGCGAGGTTTTAATCTTAGTTCTGTTTATCACCAGTGAAGTGAAACAATCCATGTGAAATACTTAATGTGTAAAAAAATGGCATGCATATATTGACACATTTTATGTTTAATTATTCATGAGTACACCACAAGCCTTGATTTCTAGCATGATGAATAGCAATATGTATCAGTGTTAATATGCTGTATTTTATCCATGGGGAGACGATCTACAGTCTTTGCTCAAGGTTAACACATTGTAAACAGTGCAGGTCAAGAGGATAGGCAGTGACAGAAACAGAAATACTATATTTATGGAGTGTTGAAGGAATGTAAAAAAGGACCAAGGACCAACAGGCCAAACAGTTATCATGTGCCATCATGTTAACTGCTAAAATATAATCCAGCTGCCAATTATAGAGTCTTCCTGCTTCAACTATGTATCATACTGAGTAATTGTTTACCGATGCCCATATAATAACAATTATTTTTTTTTATATCAAATCAACCATTTTCACAAAATGTATATAATAATTCAACTTGTGTTACCAGGACTTGTGTGTGCATTGAAACCTTGCTCTAATATAATATTGTGAACTTATAAGATATAAGTACCACCCCCCCCCAAAAAAAAATACCCCATTGATTTTTTAAATCCTTGATATGTGTCCATGCCACAGTTTGAAACATATTCTGAGATTCATATAATCTAGCCGTTTATTGCTTAGATAATAGCTTGGAGGGTATTGAAAGCTGTGAACCAACTCTGATAGAATGAGGTCATTATGATTTACTGTATGCAGTTATGTGCAATTATTTGAGGGCAATTATAATTAAACAACCCACATGGCTGGAAATATATTTATAAATCAAGCAGAAGCAAGCTAGATAATTAGAGATGTACTTGTTTGTTGTTTGCATGCATCGATAATGCACAACTCTTTTCACATGTGGCCACCAAAATATTTCAGGCCCAAATAACTAATGTATGATGCAATCATTAACACATGCACAATTGTTCTATCATTTTTTTACATGCTTTCTTACATCTGATTATGCTTAAAAAAGACAACACTCTACACCATAATTGATTTTAACGACAAACATATGATAATATAAACCTTTCTTTATAAAGATAAAAGCTTACATAATTTTAATACTAATAATAAACTTGTTTTCTGTTTGGTTTTTTGTAGCTGCCAAGCATGATCTTTTAACTTCTAAAGGACCGGATGTTGTTTTAACACTTTGTGGTGCACGTGTTTAGTGTACCCACACAAGTTATATATTGTTTTCTTCAGATCATATCATCTAACTTCCTTGAAAAATAATAATAAAATATGGTGAAATATTTAAAAAAAGCACTTTGCCTCACTTTTATTTGAAAATGTTTTTACTCATCTACAAAAGCTAATGCTAAATCGTTTCTACTATTTGTTCTGAGTTTAGAAATACCCAATTTTCTTTTCTTTTGCCAGTTTTAGGGCAATAAGTACAAGAAGCGTTTTACTATTTCAAAACCATTTTTCAAAAATCTGGTCATTCTGCCCTCATGTGCTATTTGGGACATCTTTGAAGCAGCTATGTGCTATTTGGGACATCTTTGAATACACTAATTCTACTACCAGCCTTTGTGAAAGTTTGTAGTTGTCATTTTTGGGTTTTGTTTTTAACGCACATTGTATTTCAGGTATGAATTTATAGCTCCTAGTATATGTCACTGTCAAACAACACCTTAATATCATATTTTAGTTTTTTGAAAACTAGATGTCCCATGGTATTTCAGATTTGGTATTTTACATTTTTCCATGAAGCAATTTTACCACGAGCATTTGTCAAAGTTTGTGGTAGTAATTTTTTGTGGGTTTTTTTCACATACACACTGTACTTTAGGTATGAATTTACATCCCTTGGTATATTTCACTGACAAACAACACCCCAATATGCAATCAATATGTGTGTACAGTGACACCACCCTTGTATGGGTTTGTGGTGTTGTTTGGGGGCTAAAAGGCTGCATATGGGAGGGGTGCTTTTTTCATTTTGACATGTGGTCAATCTGCGCCTATGCCCTACTTGGGCCATCTTTCAACCCGGTTAATTCTATTTACCCCATCAAACCATACATTTTTTAAACTATACATCCCATGGGTATTTTAACTCTTTCCATGCCAGGTTCAATTGTCTCATTGATCACCACGTTGTTTATCACCTTATAGCATATGGCGGACGTTGATGGAAGGAGCCACATGCTGCAGTTTTCGATGTTGCTGAATGCCTGACATCAAGGCATTATAGCAACACCGTTTAAGGGTTGTTTCATACCGTGATGTCGTGCTGCTGTATATGAACATAAAAAAATTAATTGAAAATCTTATATGACACCTAACTAGATTTTGGAACAAAAATGTTTTATAGGTTATAATAAGGTTATTATAAGTATAGGTTAAATAAGAGAACCAAAATAAAACAATGGGAAATGCACCCATGGATCAAATGTTATACTTCTCTAGGATTATATGATATATAATATTTGATTTATAATATTAAAGTAAAACACTTGTTATGCCAGCTATGTACATGTAACTAGAATCCACAGTACCCCACTGCGAAAACTTTCCCAGGGCCCCTTACTTAAACAAGCAACATGTCTCATAGTGCTTTCCTCCCCAGAGATTGTCAGTTCCTTCAAACTGCTTGTTTGTGCCTTCTTTGCCAACAAACAGCCTGCCTGTGTCCCTGCCCACATCACTTACCTTACTCGTCCTCCGTGCTGTCTGCAGACTGCTCCAGCTTGTAGTAAAGTTGATGTGATTGGAAGATCTCTGTGCCACTAGTTGCAGTGTTACCCACAGCTTTAAAGGGGCAGGCAAGTGGGACAAGTGTTCACAGGAGTTGCCCGGTCCCCTAGTGTGGCAGGCCTGGTCGCAGTTGTGACCCCTGGGACCATGGTTGTTACACCCTGCCTATGTAGCACACCTTATTTGTGTGGCTTTCAGCAGTGGCTGGTAGTCCCAATAGGGGTAAACAAATGTTTTACGCAGTGTGAATCAGCTGGAATTCACACATATATACAATGATAATGACTTGAACCATATTTTAACAAACAAGGTCTAAATATATTTGACATTAAACTTTACTAACCCCTGAGGAGATCAAGCAATAGATGTAGGACAAAAAAGATCAATTGCTTTCCAAAGATCAGAGAAAAAAATAGTGAGACGCTATTTTGTTTCCTGTGACATTGTTAAATCTGTACTTGGATTTCAGCACATGGTTTTTCCAGTAAGTTTTACATTATATGATGTTTGACCATGAAATTAATTTGGTGATACAATGCATCATAAATTTTTTGTTTAGGTTCATCAGGTTTGTAATGTGGAAACATTTAAAAAGGGATTAGAAAACAAGGCTAATATAGAGAATTGTAAGCCAATGGCATTGTGATCATCAGAACTCATAATTAGAGTAAGCATGAACAATTCATATCTTAATTCAATCATCTTCGAGTGGATGATGGAAATCTTTGCAGGTTCCTTTGAACAGCGAGCTTTGATTTTGTTCCTTTTCAGGACCTGCTCTAATGGACCACAATGGAATATCTGTCAGTCAAGTATATTTTGAATGGTTCCCATGTTCCCGTTCTATTTGTCAGTGTGTCTTTTCAAGCAAGTGTGTCTTTTCAAGCAAGTCTGAATTGTTAGGGAATAAATATAAGGAAAACTGATCTTATCATTTCTCCACTAAATATACAGAAGATGTTATATTTACTTGTTAAATAATATATACATATATAATGAGCTTGTGTACAGCGAGGAAAATAAAAAATATATGGTATAGCCATCCTTAACAAAACACATGACCAAGGTCCATGTAAGGTTTGAAGCCTTACCTTAAAAGGCAGACAAGATGGACCAAAGACCTGTAATCGGCTACAAATTCTATGCATTTTGTAGTAGCAACTGTAGATGAAGCGTCAACTGCTGCCATGTTGGGTCAGCGATGGAGTTTCTAGGATTCATCATTAATATTAAAGTACTAGTAAGAAAGAAAAAGTTACATTGTACCTGCTCCAAAATGCTTATCAGACCAGTAAAAAGCTAAAACCAAAGACAAAGACATGTAGTATATACAGTATGTAGCTATACACTGTATATACGGTTTGCAAGAATAACTGGAGTGCCTGAGACTATCCAAATCTACTACAATGATCTGGAAAAATCTTTCAAGTATTATAGAAATTGCAACAAGAATTTTAAATGAGGAAGGATCTATGGGAAGGGAAATATTTCCATGTTTTGTCAAACTGTAACTGCATATTTGTGGCAGTTCTGGTCCCAAAGGATTGAAACATGACATTGCTTTTCTATGCCACAGATAAAGAGCAGATCAGACTGTCAACTCAACTGCATCTTTTCTTTCCAAAGGGGAATTCTCTTTCTGCATGAGTGAGTCAATAACCGCCCTCATTTTCAACATCATCCTCAGGTTTAGACCTCTGGCTGAGCTAACCAGACGAAAAAAAAAACCATAACATTTTAAGCACAAAAAGAGATGTAATATCTTTCTTAACAGCCATACACTTACATTAAAATACCTTCTTAATGTTTTCTTGGTTTTCACACAGTTTTTAATGACAATATATGTGTAACATTGTGTAAAATTTGTTCCAGGATATCCCAACCTTTCTACATGGCAGTAAAGGTAGAAATATATGGCAAGGCATACAAAATCCTTACACGGGAACTCCAAAAACATGTTTACCCTTTTGTTATTGTGTTTTCTTAAGTAATATGCATGTTCTGTTTGTCAGAAAAAGTGACATAAATAGTATTTTTCACACCTACTCATGACCTGCTACATGTGATGCTGGTTGTCATTGCCAGGAAACCTCTTGAAGATTGGAGCACTGCCACTTAAAATGTATGCTACAAAGAGCATTAAGCACCCTTACGTGAGCTACGCAAAGTCACAAAAATAGCAAAATGCATCTTTATTTTATCATTATCTTAGAGTCCAAGGTCCAGAAAGGTAACACACAACTGGAGAACAATGCATACACATTTTTGTGTTTAAACACTTTTCACATATTCAACTAATGGATTTTATTCAATGGTGATGTGTAACTTGCAGATTGATTTAGTAACAATATAAGCTATTTTGCAATAATATAATATATATATATATATATATATATATATATATATATATATACAGTATACATATTGCTTCTATGACACATACTTTGTTATTTTTCTCCTTATCAAAACTACTAAATTCTGTCTGACAAAACGTTTAGAATTTCAGCAGGTAAAATAAGCAGGACCAGCCTAGGGGACATAACTATTTATTCCAAAATTCCAATCTGCCTAACTCTTATCTCCACATCCTTAGGGGACTCACATCTTATGTTCTGCCTCATGGCTTACACATATATATATATATATACCACAGGATTTCACAGTAACTTATACCATTCTCTTTACATCCACAAGCTCCCCACTGAATCTTTTTCGAACAGGAAAATTATTCTCACTCCATGATAAAAACAAGCCAGTAACAGTAAGCTGGAGACAGCATTATTAATCGTTCAGATAGGAGAAATACTGTATGTTCAAATTAAGTTATCCACTAAACTTTTTTATGTTGTTCTCTATAGAAATAGAGCATATATAGAAAACCTGCATTATAGAGGAGCACTTCAAATGAGTATATTGCATTGTCACCCCTATTCTCAATTATCTTAGTATGCATACTCTACCATAAATATTTTTTTTTTACATTTATCGTTTTATAAGTGCCCTACATTCATTGCATCTTCTATAAAGAGAGCTAACATGAAACTCTTTTGTAAATAAATTCTAAAATATTACCACAGTTGGGCCAACTTTTACCTTAAATGTTATTTTTCTACTATATAATTGAGCCACCAGGTATGCGGCCTACAACCGACTATAGAAATTATCTGAAAGAAGAAGGATAACATTGAAGATACTGTTTAGTTGTGTCCTAGACAAAATCCTTTAATACTCCTTGCCTTCGATGTGCTGCAGGGATAATATTCAGTTTATCCATAGCTGTGAATGATTCTAAGTGAATCACATCTTTTACAGTGCTCAGTGGAATCCATGGGAACAGCTGATGTCAGAAAATTGATTGGTATTCACTTCAATAATATTTCATGAACTGAATAAATCAATTATATTTTGCTTATCATATTCCTTTTTGTCACAATGGCGATTCATGTATTATTGCAATATAGGAAACTCTGGCAATGATTATCTTACTGTTTGTTACATTGTATATATATATTTTTTACATTGTATATTTTTATATTTTTGCATTTTGCATTTTTTATGTGATATTATTCTTATAAACCTGTATTTCCTTTTTCTATAACCAGTGCCCACACCAGATTTATTTTCTTTTCATTCATATTTTCCATCACTCACTAGTGCAAACTTATACTGAATTTTCAATGTGTTAAGGAATATCATTAGATTCTTAAATACAATGTCTATTTCTGAATAAGATCTGACACTTTTTTGCATTTATTGCATTATACTGTACACTAAATAATAATATTTACAGATTTACAAATCATAATATATATATATATCTACCACAAAATCCTGAAAGAGAATGTCTAACTCAGGCTCCCGTGCAGTTGGGTTATGCAGCAGGACAGTGATCCAAAGCACACAATCAAGCCTCACCTCTTGTGAATGGCTCAAAAGAAATAAAACAACGGTTTTGCAGTGGCCTAGTCGAAGTCCTGACTTGAATCTGATTGAAATGCTGTGGCATGACCTCAAAAATGCAGTTCATGCTCCAATGTGGCTGAATTGAAACAATTCTTCCAAGAAGAATGGGTTAAAATGCTTCCAATGTAAATGACTCATTGCCAGTTATCTCAAACTTCAGTTGTTGCCTCCAAGGGTGGCACAACCAGTTAAATTACTTTTTTTACATAGATGATATAGGTTTTGATAAATGAAGTGGTCATTTAAAAGCTGCATTTTGTGTTTACTGACTTCCTTTGTCTTATCAAAATGAGTTGGATAATCTGAAACATTTAGATGTGACCAATAAGCAAGAACAGAAAAAATTGGGGAGTATAGGTTGGACCCCTGTTTGCCATTTTAGCAATCTAATATCTAATACTGGGCATTCCAGTAAGATAATTGTCAAAAGAGAACTTCAGCTTATAGAACTTCTTTGGCTATCCTTAAGCATTACATTTTTTCCAAGAGTGACAGTGCTATAACTCTTCAAGAAGAGGTATAGGATCTAATGTGGGATATCTTATTTTTTAACACCAAAAATGGTCGGTGTTACAAATTGCCATAATGTGTACTTTGTGTCTTATATAAAATAACATTTTAAACTGTGTAAAAACACTGCAGTTTGTCAAAACAGTAAGATAAACTGAAAAGAAATGGTGGGTAATGTTGGGGAAAAAGTGAAATTTAATGCACTACCGAAGCTTTGATAATCCTTAAAAACAAACTGCTCCAATAATTTCTTCTCTTGCAACGTCTATATGCCACATTGATGCCTCCTGCTAATCCTTCTATCTGGCCGAGCAGGTTCCATTATTAATATTCTACACTACCTCCCTTTAGACAGAACCTAGGATTAGTAACCTTCAATAATCCTTGATTCCCAGTAAACCTTAAACTCCTGAAGGATCATAAAGCCAGAAATACAGCAGGCTTTAAAATAGAAATGTAAAATCCTTAAAAGAAAACTGCCAATTATACTTTTGGAATATAGAACCGAAAATAAATATGTGTTGATCCACCCTGAAACACATAAAAAATGAGGAATATTAACGTTACTTTACTTGTTGTCTGAAAAAAAGTATATTATGCGATTATTATTTTACTGATATAGGTATAAATAAATTCATATTGCAATTGGACTTAAAGTGTGTTAAAAGCTAGTAGGATATCTGACTAGAAAATGGAGGGCTCAAATGGGCCCCTGATTTTTTGGGGACTGATTTGGCTATGGCGCCAACAACTTCTAAGCCTCCTAGGATAAACCAGTCTACCACATGTCTTTTAGAATACCAAAAATAGAATATGCACATATGGAACAGATGTCTGGAACTCAATCAAGTTTTGAGGCTTTAATGGAGCAGCTCATGTGGCCAATTTGATTGGTAATTTGACTGACAACTCACGTGATCTTCTTATTCTTTTATTTAATAGCACCATCATATTCCGTAGCGCTGTACAATTGGCAAACAGGGCAAAGCTAATGGATCACATAACAGTTTGGAGTTACGCTCAAACAAGCGTATAATCCAGAAGGAAGTAAGTTCGTTTTATACAAGTGAAAAACATTGTAACTTGAATCTAATGGTCTTATTATGTATTATGTTTAGGTGGAGTAATACCAAAAGGCATTTTTAAATCCCACCTGGATGATTGTTTTGCATCACTGGTGTTCATAGAATCCCAGGAGGTCTAGTAAAGGCTTTCACAAGGAGAGATCACAATGATGACAGAGCTTTAACATTGCAAAAGTCCTCTGAAATCGTGAAACTTCAGGGCAAGCCCTACTTGCATTAACGGTATTTATTGACGTGCCTTCGACCTATAGTAAATGTTGCTTCTATTTGTAAAGTGGCCTAGATAATAAAACAATAAGGTTAGTTTTTCAGAAATCAAATGATTCCTAGTGGTTTAGCACTAAATATAGTTGCTAATTACATTAAAAACACCACATGCAGAATCCAAAAAGGTCCACATATTCAGTATGGAGAAGCTCGTACCTTTGCTTGCGAGTAAAGGGCAACATACAATAAAATGCCAAGGCACTGAACCACAGTACCTTCACATCTAATCTAGTTAGGAATGAGTTAACATTTCCACTCACTGTCTACTTGAATGTCCTATACAGATGATTCTCTTCAGAGATCAGAGAGCAGTTTGGAGCCGAGTCTGGTTGATTGTCA
Source organism: Spea multiplicata (assembly GCA_009364415.1). Lineage (NCBI taxonomy): Eukaryota > Metazoa > Chordata > Amphibia > Anura > Pelobatidae > Spea > Spea multiplicata. The sequence continues at coordinate 38,592 of VKOC01017412.1, read as the reverse complement.
TTTTGATCAGCAGTGCTATGTGAGGCAGAAACTTCAGGCTGACTTGCGTACGGCACAGGAGCAGATCACATCTGAACCGTTAGCACTGACCATAGAGTGAAATCTACACCCCATTGCGTAGTGCATGCAGTGTATGAATCACGCTCACTGATCATACTGGTGCTATTACCACAGCTGGAACAAAATGAGAGCATTCAGGAAAATGTGACACATTTCTATTCAAGAATACAATTGCATTCCCTGATTTGGTGACAAGTAGTTCTGCAGTCTGCCTATTGATGATCAGAAATCCAAAAAGGTATTTTTCCCCAAATTATGAACGCTATTGAACGTATCGGGGTGCTAAAGAAATACCTTCTGTACACATACTAAGCCTACATAGCTGCAAGTACAGGGTGGCCCTAGAAATGGATACTGGAAATTTAGGATCAAGTGGTATTAAAATGATAAAAGCAAATGTAAAGCAGACTTTAATTAAAGACTCCAAAACATAGAAACACAAATCTCTGGTATAGGCCACTGCATATTATTGCACACTAGCAGACTAATTAATAGATTCATTTAGCGTGTCAAGACAAGGTCTGTGCTGGGAATTAGGAGAAATCAGTTTTTTATTCACCTGACAACGCAGAAAGGAAATCTGGTTAGATAACACCATAAAGGTGCACCATTGCACTCAAGTTATATATAGAAATATTGTCCATAAACCTGAAATGTGGAATGAATATTTACAGTTATATATCTACTATTATTAATTCATTTATATGGCTGCTTAATATTCCACAGCACTATACAATGTGTGACATGTAGTGCATCAATTAACACCAACGGCAAGGGGGGGTCTTGCTCAAAGGAGTCTACTGTTTATATTTATTGGATTAGCCCACTGGTTGTCAACACATCAGTGTCTTAGGAACAGTATAGCATACATCTTATTATCATCACACATTTAGTGATCACAATATTTTAATGCTATTTCAATTCCCTAATCCTGCACTAAAGGACCCGAGAAACACCAATTTAATTTTCATATCAACGTATTAAAGAAATATAAAATAAATATATCGATCATTATGGTCATATATAGATTTAGGTGAGTGTATACCCAAAATTACCTCTGGCAACTTTCAAACTTAAACTTTACTTTGATGTAATTAAACATTAGGTGGGCAATTGTAGATTTTCAGTATTGGTATCAATTTTCAATTTTAGAAGATGCTGAGATTGAAGAATGACTTTTTCATGCCACTGGGTAGTTCTGAGAACAGGTAGGCACCAGGGTGAAAGGCATGCTCCTTATCTTTCCAGAGGTAGCGATACCATTTAATTCACCGTAATTCACAGAAAATGAATAGAGGACATTACAAACAACCCATGAACTACTTTTGAAAAATGTACTAAGCCACCAGACCAAATACACAACAGGTTATGTAGACATAGACTGAGGTATATACAATGTCACATAACCCTTTATTTCTGTATATCTATTTTATCTTAACGTGATTTATCTGTATCAATACATGCTATGGCAAAAAGTTAACAAGTCATTCAGGTCACTTATAATGGAGCATGGAAATCATTTTATAAATTGTAATAGATAATTTAACAGGAATTGCAACCTTGACTTCCACCTCTTATTTAACAAAAGTGTTCAGTAAACTTTTACAGATGACATATTACTTGCTGCCTTTACAAATCCTATAAAATTCATCGGAAATATGAGCTGTCTCTCTGGGCATTAGCAAAGACACAACAGAATATTGGAGCAAATAAGCAGAATTACCTAACAAAGGACCAGACAGAGAAATATGTAATCCCTGTAAAACCTGTGTGTCTAACAGGAAATCAAAACCTTCATAAGTTTCAGACCCTTATATCATTTTGCTCTTAAAACTTTGTTTTTTTCTGTGCAATACTAACAATGAGTATTCATGGATTATTTCTCATACGCATCCAGTGACTGACAGTGTAAGAGGAGCATACATACATACAAACAAACAAACCCATCTAGTCAACTAATTAGAATAGATCATTTGGGAAAGTGTCAGTATTTCTAAAATCTTTGCAAAAACGGTGAATAAAACAGTGTTAAGTAAGTGTGTGAGTTCATATGTACATATCTTTAAGTATGGTAGTGTGTGTATGTAAATGTTACTGTATGTGTGTTTGTGTATAATACTGTGTGTGTGTAAGTGTGTGTGTCGGTGTTAATATATTACTGTGTGTAAGTATGTTTTTAGTGTGTGTTTCTGTTAGTGTGTTTGTTTTAGTAAGTTGTTATCTAATATTTGTACGTCCTTGGTCACAAAAGGGATTTTCTATTAATGGCAGTTTATATTATATATATATATATATATATATATATATATATATACATATATTCTGATTGTTTTGTGTAATTGTTTTGGAGAAGTTTGAAATTAAGAGACTTGTTTTCTACTTGATCCTTGATCTACATCTTTTGTTTAGAAAGTTTAAGGGCTATGGACAGAGAGACACATCTTATTTAATTAAAGAACACAGTTGTAGTGCATTACATTATAATGATTTAATGATGGTAGAAGTCAGTGTCCCTTTACTCAGCCTCATGTTTCTTACAGATATTACCCAGTAACTGTGCAAAGAAAAACTAGTGGCTCTACCTCCCAAAAACACAACTGTTCTCAATTAATGCAGATGTCCAATATCAGTATGTTGACTTTTGTAGATTGGCTACCAAAACAATAAGAGAGACTATTTTTTCTCTATTTTATATGTCAAATAGTATAATTAATGGAGGATTCCATCTTGGTAATCCACTAGATCTTTTATGGTACCCTTATCAGACATTTTGAACTAGTCGTCCTTGAGTTAGCATTTTCTCTGGAAATGTCTCTCAATAATTAATGTATACTGTTACAGCTTGCACACATTTTCGTTGTCCCTGATGGAAATGTGAAGGAGGAAAGATTATTAGCTGTCAAGTGACAGAATGATCTATCCCTGATGCTTGATTTAAAACACAGCTGAATGAATGAAAATAGTATTTTTTTCTTTCAGAGCCATTAATATACATGGTAATTTATTGAACCTTCAATCAAAAAGAGATAATGGGGGAATGACTCATATCCCTTAATTCCATATTTATCCTGGTCCTGTAGTAATTAGCAGTTTAACTGCTGTATGAAATGCAATTAATACACAGGAAAACTCTATTCAACAAAAAATCTAGATGGGTAAGCAATTCTCCACTCACTTGCAGTGATCCTGGAAACCGAAAAAAAAAAACCGGTGCAACTGACAGGTTCTAGATTAATTTTGGCACAATTATCAATTTGATAGAAAGTTCAGCTAATTTTTCTTTGTTAGATAGACAAATGTTAGACCTTATGTAGTAAAAAGCCACAGTGCAATAAAATGTGTTTGCCAACATTCCATGAAGGAGACTGAGGACATTATCACTTATCAAAAATTAGACAAATCTTTATGAAAGAAAATAAGAAAAATACAAAATACCCAATAGTTGCCTTCTGTACCAAAATGTATCACATAAGTTGGTGGTCGGCCCCAGCTCAAACATTGCTTACATGCCGTAAATGGTTCAAAATACAAAACAAAATGTAAATTGTTTTGTGAAATAAATTTTGAACACTCTATTTAATATTGTTTCGCTCCTCTTTCTGTTAATATTAATTTCGTACTGTCCCTGCATTGTAAACGCTCCACAGACTAGGTTGATCTATATAACACCTTTACAACAAGGCATACAAGCCATGCTGTTTACTTGGACAGACAATATTCTTTGAAAGTTCCTAAAAGTTTTATTTAAAACAAATGTTCAAGTTACTATTGTAGCTCCGCTACTGAATTTAACACTTTTGCAAGTAAATGTTCCATGTAATACCATCCATAGTACAGTTAAAAGCCAAAAATCTTCTACAAACTATTAAACCAAATAATTATTTATTATTAGGGGAACCCCTGGACCGTTAGGGAATGGCGAATGTAGCTGCTGGCCAAGTCATAGTGTGGGAATATTAGTAGTTTCCCTATTGGCTGGATGGATGCAACAATGTTGCAGTTAAGCGATATATAAGATGAGGTGGCAGACATGCCTACCTTTTTTCCACCTGGTTCTTAAGGACAAACATTTCCCTCCCTCCTTTCCGGTTTTGTAGTATGTATATGTTGGCTCTTTGTGTTCTGTTTTGTCATGTTTTGTAGTCACAGCAGCTGAAGAGTTCCCCTTTGGCCAGCGTTGATTTGTTGGAGGCTGCGCTAAAATGGGCTTAAGAAGGCGGGCCCATTGTGACGCTTATGGCACCTCCTGGACCAGAACTTTTGGTTTGCCTGATGTGAACCGCTTGCTGGACTCAAAGGCCTAGCATCTGGCAAGTTGTTTAGGTTTATATTACGGTTATATGGTTACTCTGGCATGGGGCGTTGGCACCCTTACACACAACTGCTCTTGCCTTAATTTAAGTTGGGTGGGTGAAGGGGTTGGATGTATGACCCTCTAAGCAGTCATGTTATTATAATAGAAGAAATACAGTAGATCGTAGGCCAATATCTACTTTATTGTATCCCCAGCAGTAAATAAAACCGGGAAATCCTCTAGAAATAAAAAGAAAGTAATTTGCCATTTCTTGCAAAACGCCCACTCTTGCTTTCCTATTCAGTGAAGGACAAGAGCTCTGGTATTACTTGAATAGCAACTGTATCTATATTCTAAACTGCAAGGATTGTGAAAAGTCCTCTTCTACCTCCTCTGCTTTAGTAACAAAAGACGGCATCAGAAACATAATACCTCTTCCTGTTGTACACCCAGTCCCAAAATAATTGCTTAATCAAGTAATGTTTTTCCTAAATTCATAGCTTTTGCGGGGAACAATTCAACAGCTTCTTTTTCCTATTGGTTTTATATAATTTACCCCAAAACAAGAAAACATAAAATGACAGATTGAAGATAATTTGCTTAGCATGTCAAGGAGCTCAATTCATATTTCGTCTAAATGTTACAGCACCATTAATGTATAATATACGTCCAATAAAAATATGTTAATAGATACATGCATATTTAGACAATAATCCATACAAATATTTAATCTAATAATTATAATTAAAACATGGGAATATTGTGATAAACTATCCACAGATACAACATGGATATCTCTTAAATGAACATCCAAATAAGCAGACAGTACCACTCTTGTGTGTTAGTTGTCCGATGAGGTTTAAATTGCTTTGGGCTATTTGTTATTTTAGCTGATAGATCCTAATTGCATTCTAACACAGTCTTTATACCCTACTGCATTTCCATTGCATCTGGTAATCCAAAAAGCAATTTTCTAAGGCAGGGGATCATTTTCCCAGAAGAACATTGCATCTTTTGTGAAAATGGACTAGTATCTTCAGCTGTAAAGGTCAATTTGTTTTAAAATACTCCAGTGTAATTCATGACTTCAGTTCTTCCCCCTATCCTTCTCCGGCATCCTTAAGGGTTGACCTCAGTTTTCTAGTTTATTCTGCAAGGAAGGAAGTAAAAAATCTCCTCTTTGCATTCATTGTATAGTTACAGTTGCGAGCATCTATTTTTGTTGAGATAAACGCCTCAATTCTTTAACATAAGCAACAAAATGCATTCACATCAAAGTTTTGTTCTGGACTCCTGCTATATTCACATGAAATCTAGATTAAAGGAAAGTGCGGTATGCAAATTAAATTAAAAATGTTACTGAAAAAGGGTTGTGACCCACATCTACTGACCTTCACAATAAAATGAAACAGAACTGATTCTGAACAGTTGTTTCACACAACAGAAATTTTTTCTATCATGTTTTATATATAGTTTATTTCCAAAATGGTAGGTGTTCTTAGAAATGATGTCATTCTTTACTGGAACAAACAGTGTTATTTATTAGGCTTAAGTAATAAAAATAAAATGTTTCCCTAAGGTAATTATGCCGGATTACTTTTTTGGTAATAACCATCTTTGATTTTTTTTTTCGAAGGCCATAGGGAGCTAATTAATGAGGTAATTATTTGACAGGCGTGGGAGACAGAATCAGAGTTGTTTCAACAGCAAATAAAGCCAAGAATTGTGTTTAGTCAGGGTTTGTCAAAAGTGGAGAAAATATAAAACAGAAGACTCAGAGTTCTCAAAGGAAAGACCATATGTAATTGTGTCTATGTCCATATTATAGCAAAGCATTCAATGAGAAATGCATTATTTGTTTGAGGTCGGGCAGAAATGAAAGTAAAGAAATTTGGAGCAAATTTGGAGCCTCTGTGCTTCTACCTTTCCACAAATAAAATGTTAAATATATATGGTCCTTCGGTATTTCTTGTAGCCCATGTCAAGGCTTCCCACTCCAGGATGCAGTCTACATTGGCCTTGTTATTTGTTTTGTTATTGTTATTTTTAATTTTGTATTTTTCTTCATTCTAATAGTGCTATGGGATATGCCGGCACTCTATGAGCAAAATGTAATAATGATGATTATAATTTCAATCACTTAATTTTATTTTCTATCTAAGAATTTAAAAAATTAAAAAAATGGTCCTGTCTATAAAAATAGCATGTCTGTATAGCTCATGTTTTTTTTGCCAAAATCATGCATTATAGATGCTCTGCTAGCCAATGATAACGATGCTTAAATATGTCCTGTATTTGGTAAATCAAATATACATCCATGTTTTCTTCCACACAGAATGTCACTTTCACGTTCTCAATACATAAATGAAAGAGGCAGAATATATAAAGCAATTTATGCAAATAGAGTGAGTTCTTCATGCGTTACGAAATAAATCAATTACTCTATCATGCAATCCTTCACAATTTTGCCTTATTTTGTTTAATTTATTCATGAAGGTCCTGCTTAGCTCTGTAGTTATGTTTTGGGAAAATTGTATCAGCTACAATTACTATATCTTCTTGGCTTAGGATCCACTTCTTACTTCTTCAAAGAAACAGCGTTAACTTGGAATAATTTACCCTCAAGACACACAAGCTCTTCTGCTAATAACATTTTCATATATATGTATATTTATATATATCCATGGAAAAAATAGGAGCACTCGCAGGACTTCATATAAAAGTGCAAAAATATTTATTAGTTTAGGTCAACGTTTTGGTCTCCTACACAGAGCCTTCATCAGGACATACAAGTTTCTTGGCACACTTTGGGCCCCTTAGTACCAATTTACCATTGTTTAAACTCAACAGCCTACCCGAGTATTGTTGCTGACCATGTCCATGCCTTTATGATCACAGTGTACCCATCTTCTGATGGCTACTTTCAGCAGGATAATGCACCATGTCACAAAGCTCACATCATCTCAAACTGGTTTCTTGAACATGACAATGAGCTCACTGTTCTCCAATGGCCTCCACAGTCATCACATCTCAATCCAATAGAAGTAAAAGTCTTTACTTTGTACCAGTAATAATTCTGAGTATTCAATTCAATCCTTCCCAAAATGAAGTTAAATTAAACTAGTTGTAAGTGTTTTATGGATTTTAGGCCCCAGTCATGTCAACGTCACTGGGACGCAATCATGATCCCATTTGATGTATTCTATTTTTTTAAGTACATCTATGGTGTATTTCAAATAAGATTTCTGTGTAACCAAATTTGGTTGTAACTAAAGTTTGATGTATTGGGCAAGAGACTGATCCTATTCTCAAAATAATAAGTTTGCCAGGAGGGTTAGTGGCATTCTGATTGATTTTGGGAAGACTATAGATGAACAGGATTCTTGGTTGTTGTTACCTGCTCCGTTGTCCCGTGGGCAGGGGAGCTTAGATGCAGCCCGTGCGTTCAGCCCCCTGCTCTTTCTGTTGGTGGGAGACCCACCACTGGGCCAGTCTCCACTAGGAGGCGCCTTTTCCAATTTGTGCATTGAGGATCCACTGCCAGTACCGCCGTCGTGACAGTTCACAATCAACTATAATTCACTTAAGGCTTGAAATTTGTCTGCCATTTGTGTAATCACACACATGTTTCACAACACACAAATTCCCCACATTTATACACTGAGATTTAATTTTAACCATATGTGTTTAATAATCAAACACTCTCGTTATTATTATCAGGACTTTTATATGATTTGGGATTTATAAGAATACCGAAATGTATTACATTTTTAAAAAATTTTTCCCTTGTCCTCTTCCGTACTCTAGTGCCCTAGTGTTGCTTTGTACCTTTTGATAAGCGTTGCGAACATGCTTGTTGGAGTTATCTGGAACTGCTAAACTTTTAATTCTACGCTCCCACTTTCTATTTCCCCACCATTTTGGCACAGATCACCACTAAATATTATATATATATATATATATATATATATATATATCTGCTACCTGTTTGTATTTGTTCAGTAACACTTAACAAATGCCCTGTTGGCTGGATGAGCTAAGCATTGTCATCAAAAGGCAGGTATATCATTTCAAAGATATAATGAATATAAACCCAAGTGGCATGCAGTACGATGTCCCTTGAAATAAAACATAGACTGGCAAAAGAAGAAGTCAGTCAGCTGTGTCCAGATCACAATCAACAGACGAAACTCAGCAAGCAAAATTTGGCAGACAATACCTCCTGCAAAAATAAATGGAAGAACAAAATGATAGGCTATGATTAAATGCTTGCAATAAGGACAAAGCACTTAAGGCATTTCACCCCACTAGGTTTTTGCAGAAGAATCTATCAATTTGTTCTGCTGTTTAATTTTGCAATATGTATTGTCTGCCAAATTTCATATAATGAATATACCAATAATTGTAAAAATGTAGTCAGGTTAACTATAGAAAGCAGGGAATAGAAGGAAGCAGGGTTTCCTTTTATAATATAATAAAAACTAACATATATCAATGGCAAAATAATTAAAAATGAAATGTTGTAGTCCTGAAAAACTGAGAGGAATATGCTGGTTACATATGACAAGCTAAAAGCTGTGCTTAATTCATTTTTTCTACAGTATAAACCAATGAGGAACCAAAGGCAGATATCTCACAATTCAAGGAAACTATGCCATTATTATTTACAAGGCTGACCAATGAGAAAGATGCAAGAGCGACTGAATATACTTGAAGTGCCTGGAGAATTTATTTATCCTCATGTGCACCCAGAACCTTTTTCAGTAATTAACAGACTTAAAACCCTTTACACATCTTCTAGATATTGTATTGGAATGGCAAACCTAATATTACATAGATGGTAATGCTAAGGTCTTTGTTCCCATGCATCCAGCTTGGATGTGGAACACTTACCATAATTTTGAATGGCCAAATAGAGACACCTTTGTCTATGGTTAAATGTATGGCTAGGAGCTTATGGTTTTTCAACACTTTTGATCTACTGCTCTTTAGAAAGGGTTTCTAAAAAATAATAATGTATTTTTCTTACACTTTTCTTTAAATACACATCATTGTGAGTTTTAAAGCTGTAGTACACTATGCTAGAACCATGTCCATCAAACTCTCTGAGCAGCTAAGGTAAAAAATAAGGACACATAGGAAGTATAATGTAGTCAGATGTGGTTGGACTAGGATTTCTATAGAAAAAGAACATGTTATTATAAGACATCACTTCAATGTTGCACAAAGAACACAAAAAAAGTTGTTTTTCCATTTATAAATAATTTACATTAATTAAGAAGTGGATACATGGTAACAGAGATTAACTCCAGAAGCACATAACAAATCCTTGAACTTTAAGAATTACTATTACCGCTTATCACATCAACAGTGACCTTCTCCAGGGCTGTCTTTTGTACCTTTCCATTCTGAGATTTTTTTTTTACAATTACACAGAAATGTTTGGCTACCATCACATAATGGCAGTCCTTTCACTTCAGAGTGGCTTAATGTGAGAGCAATCAAGCCCACTTGCACAATACAGAATGGACTTTTAAGCTTTAGTGCCTTTAAAATGCTACCTAGCATTAAGAAACAGGATAATAAAAGGAAGCCTTAGCAGAAAATATTGAGCCAGTATATTAAGCTGAATGATGTGCACAACATTAGCCATTTCTAATTTGTGTTATTAGCAAAGAAGATCTAAAACCCTGTAGTATACTCCCTGTAGCGGATACATCATTGGTTCTCAAGGATCAGTTTTTTGTGACATATTCCTTACATTTGTTATGGGGTTAAGTAGGCGTTGATGGAACACTCATTTGGTTAGATTTCTGAATGTAAGATTATATTGAAAGCTTTCTGTTATTGAAAGTGATCAAGCGCACCAGAAGAAGAAGTGGAAGAAGAAAGAAGACATGGTGAAAAGCAGACAAAGAAAGAAGAACCCGAAGAGGCAAGAAAAGTAGAGATGTGTGAAAGAATATAGGAATACAGAAGACATTGAGAGAGCAAGAATAAGAGTGGGAGAGAGCGTGAGAATGAGAGAGCGTGAGAATGTGAGAGCAAGGCCGCCATCAGAAATGTTGGGGTAGATGACCACCCTCCCCAGATTACTGTCCCCCTCCCCCACCTCCAGGATTTTCTCTCCTACTGTTTTGGTGGCAAATATAGCACAGACAGGCTGTTTGGGGTACTGTCAAGCTATTTAATGGCACAGAAAATCAGTTTGGGGACAAAGATGGCACCGACAAGCTGTTTGGGAACAAAAATGGGACTGACATGCTCTTTGGGGGCTAAGATGGCACTGGGGTCTCATTAGAAATTGTAATGTTTTTTTTTTTTAGAAAGCACCTTACCTTATCTTATTTGCAGCACTTTTCAACCACCTTGCTGCCGCAGGAGACTAGCCTCTGCCAGTGAGGGCTTCTCCTCTAGCCCCCTCTAATTTGTGCTCCTGTACTGTTAGGATCTGCCACCAAGCTTTTTTTTTTCTTTTAGAAAAAAACAGAGGGAGACTTTGTCTCCTCAAGCGGGCCCCTCAGGACAGCCAGGCCCCCCTAGGACATGCGGACCATTTACAGCAGTAATAACTGTACCCCCTGATGGCAGCCCTGTGTTAATCAGGATATAGCATATTGAATGTGAGCGTAGTTTTGGTGAGAGGGAGCAGCATTTCATCCTTAGACCCAGGCAGCACAATGTCCTGGGCCAGCCCTGCATTAGACTCACCACGTCCCGAACATGGTTGACTGGAGGTTCCCTGGCACTTTTTCTTGCTTAGTTCTATTGACAACGGACAGGAACGTGGGTGTTCACACTTCTGTCCAGTCCATCCATCCTTACAGTCACATCGGCCGCAGTTACATTGACCATGACCTGCAACAGTATTTTCACATTCAAAACATATTTTCTACAAGTGTTGAAGCATTTCATATTCAATACAGGAGAATAAAGTGAAACATCATTGTAACCTGGTTTGGCACGACAGGTCTGTGGACAGCTAGTAGTTTCAATAATAATGCAGGGTGACAGTAAAAGCTTTTACAGTACTTTTTACTCCTATCCCACAGAGAATTCCTTTTCATTCATTTATAATGTGTTTGCTATATTTAATACCATTCTTTTTCAGTGTGTATATTATATACAATCGCGTGTAGGTTCAATATCGATTTGTTTTATGCTTCCACCACCTTCCAGATAGTAAGCTTGTTTAATAAGGGCCCTCATAACCTTTTGTTTCTCTAAGTCCAAATTGTAATGTCAGATGCATAATAAAATACAGAGCTGGGTGTTTATTGCCATCTCCCTATTCTATATTTTATTACATTTTCTAATGTGCACTTCTAATGCACTTGCTCACGAGGCTGGCAGTATATTAAATTATTAACAGATATATGGTGCACATAAAAAACAAACTTATCAGATAATTGTGGTGTGGCTGTGGACTACCGCCTCTGATCAAGAACTCTAAACTGTAACATTTCTTCTGAGATAATTTCCCCCTGCAGCTCCTCCTAAATTGTTCTTAATCATTTCTTAACCCGAAGCTTTCATTTTCTGTGGATTGTTACAGCTGCTTACATGAGTGACATAACCATAGTCTGAATGGCCTGGCTACAGGTTGTTCGGATACCTAGTCATGGTGCACTTAGGACTTAGTCATGGTGCACTTAGGACTTACAGCTTCAGGGATTTTTTTTCCGGCAGTTTAGGACGAAACACAAGAAAGGCACAATTGGTTTAACACTGTAGTGTGAAAAGGCAGATTCAGCAAGTTCTCTCAGCGTGTTTTGAGTTTCAAATGGGATAAAAACCAGGGCCAGACTAGTCTACCGGGAAGTAGGTTGTCTCTCCTGGGGCCGGTCTTGAGGCAGGTCATCCAATTATACATGTGGCCACGGTCCCTGCAAAAGATATTTGTGCCGATTGAAGCACACACCTCAAACTCCCACTGTGCGTCTGCACTTGATATGATGTCTTATCCAGAGCAGCGCTGACTGGCAGACATGCAGACCAAGACCACACCTCGCTAAGGACAGGTTAGTGAGGAGAGAAATATGTTGGTATGAATATGAAGAGGACAGGCCAAGGAATGGGTATAAGGATGTTGATGAAATAATGTTGGGTGGGTATGCAGAAGTTATGTTAGAGGCATGAAGAAGGTGGGGGATGATTGTGGTGGAATTTGGGGTCACAATGGTAGGGGATGGAAACGGTGGGGAGGAATAGGATGATGAGGGATATGAATATGGTGGTTGCGGGATTGTGGTGGGGATGGGAATGAATGTTATTATGGTTACATTCAAGTTATAGTTAAATAATGGATATGGGCTATAAGTGCAGTCTCTCAGCTTTAATTTGAGGATATTTACATCCAAATTGGAAGAAGGGTTTAGATTTCTTAATAGCATCAATGACCTCAATGTCCACAAATGGTTGTTCCAGTGATTCCACCTGAAAGGTAGATAAACTAGGAAGACCCTATCATTTTAAATATTCCCTTATACGTTCTTTCTTTTCTGCCTGGTCAGGAATATTATAAAGTGTAAAAATCTCCAAAAGCGGATCCTATTTGATTTGGGCTAAATCAAATATCCCCCCCCCTGTTTTTTTTATTATCTTTTGAATTCTTTTAAATTTAGTTTTTTTATTTGGTTTGATGTCATCTTACTGGCCTTATTACCTTGGTAAAACAATTTCTGATTAATTTTAACGATTATTCTATTTTCTCTTAGTATTAATAGTTATTTTATCCTTCCATTTACCTGGGCAATCTCCTTAGAACGATCCACTGTTGGAGATCTTTTGTTTTCATTAGAAAGAGTATTAACTTATTTAAAGGTCTAATATATTCTGATCTGATTTTTTTTGATTGAATGTCCAATTTTATTAAATAACTCAAGTGATCGACTTTAGGAGGAATTACAGCTCTTTAATATGTAGCTAATTTTCAAGGGACCAAAAGTAATTGGACAATTGACTACAAAGCTGTTTCATGGACAGGTGTGGGCTATCCCTTGGTAAATTTCTTCATAAGCAGGTAAAAAGGACTGGAGTTGATTTAATGTGTGGCATTCACATTTGGAAGCTGTTGCTGTGAACCCACAATCAACAGTTTGTGGTACATTCTGAGAAAAAAGAATGCGCTGTTGAGCTCTGGAACACAAAAAGGCCTGGGTGTTCACAGAAGACAGCAGTGGTGGATGATCGTCAGATCCTTTCCATGATAAAGAATAACCCCTTCGCAACATCAAGCCATGTGAAGAACACTCTCCGCATAAAAGGCTACTCTATAAATTAACAGAAATAGGCTTGGGGGCAAATGTCTGTATGTGGATCAGAAATTGGCTAAAAGATAGAATGCAGAGGGTTGTTGTGAATGGATGTTTCTCAGCCTATACGCAGGTATTAAGTGGCGTGCCTCAGGGGTCTGTCCTCGGTCCTCTTCTTTTTAATTTATTTATAAATGATCTCCCAAGCTGCATTAAGAGCCATGTCACAGTTTTTGCTGATGACACAAAATTAGGCCGGGTAATTCAGACTAATCTTGATGTTTCTTCATTGCAGGAAGATCTAGACAGAGTTGGGGACTGGGCGTGCAAGTGGCAGATGAGGTTCAATATAGAGAAATGCAAAGTTATGCATTATGGTAAAAATAATAAAAATGCAACCTATTCTTTAAATGGAATATCCTTGGGGGAAACGACCAATGAGAAGGATTTAGGAATAACGGTTGACAACAGACTTGACAACAGTGCGCAATGCCAGCAAGCAGCTGCGAGGGCCAATAAGGTTTTAGCATGCATAAAAAGAGGTATTGATTCAAGGGAGGAGGATATCATCTTGCCTCTGTACAGGTCATTGGTAAGACCTCACCTTGAATATGCGGTACAATTCTGGGCACCGGTCCTTAAAAAGGACATTATGGAATTAGAAAAAGTGCAAAGGAGGGCTACGAAATTAATAAGGGGATTGGGAGATACCAGTTATGAAGAGAGACTAAAAAAGTTAAAATTATATACACTGGAGAAACGGCGTCTCAGAGGGGATATGATAACATTATATAAATACATGCAGGGCCAATATAAAGAGCTCTTCAGTGACCTGTTCATTAACAGAAATATACAAAGAACAAGAGGTCACCTTCTGAGACTGGAAGAGCGCAGATTTCATAGACGACAAAGGAAGGGATTCTTCACAGTGAGGACAATTAAGGTATGGAATTCACTTCCAAGGGAGGTAGTGTTATCCAATACATTAGATACCTTCAAAAGGGGCCTCGATATTTTCTTAGAAAGGCACGATATACAGGGATACAAATAGAATAATATTAATATTTTAGAGCTTCTTGATCCAAGGAGAAATCCGATTGCCTCTTGGGGTCAGGAAGGAATTTCTTCCCCTGATGGCAGAATTCGAGGAGGAGATACAGAGGGTTCACCAGAAGGTGCAAAACATTTATAAGCCTCAAGAATACAAAGGCCAGATTGGACTTTCCCAAAAAAATCTAAAAAGCATTCTTTGAACAGATGAAACTAAGATCAACCTGTGCCAGAATGATGGGAAGAAAAAAGTATGGAAAAGGCTTGGAACGGCTCATGATCCGAAGCATACCACATCATCTGTAAAACATGGTAGATGCAGTGTGATGGCATATGCATACATGGCTTCCAATGGCACCAGGTCACTAGTGTTTATTGATGATGTGACAGAAGCATCCGGATAAATTCTGAAGTGCATAGGGATATATTGTCTGCTTAGATTCAGCCTTATACAGCAAAGTTGATTGGGCGGCACTTCACTTTACAGATGGACAATGACCCAAAACATACTGCGAAAGCAATCCAGGAGTTTAAGACAAAGAAGTAGAATATTCTGCAATGGAAGAGTCAATCACCTGATCTCAACCTGATTGAACATGGATTTCACTTGCTGAAGACAAAGCTCAGTTTGGTGAGGTCCATACGTTCCAGACTTCAAGCAGTCATTGCCGGCAAAGGATTCTCAACAAAGTATTAAAAATTACATTTGAACCCCTGAAATAAGGGGACTGTGTATGAAAATAGTTGCAATTACTAAACATTTCATACAATATTTTTGTTCAACCCCTGGAATTAAAGCTGAAAGTCTGCACTTGTATTGCATCTCAGTTGTTTCATTTCAAAACCATTGTGGAGGCATACAGAGACAAAATTATAAAAATTGTGTCGGTGTCCAAATATTTCTGGATCATACATACACCTGTACACATTACACGTACACACACAGCCACTCTAACACCAAGGATATACATACACACAAACTCTTACACATGCATGCATACACACACAGTCCCTCCAGCACCCTAAACACATATACACACACACACAAACACCATACACTTACACATACATACATGTACACTCTAACAACAAACACACTCTAGCACTATGCACTGCAGCTCAATGCAGCTCACACACTCCCACCCTTCCAAAATTCTTTAGGAGATATACAAGTTTATATTGTTGTCTCTGTAAGTCAAATTGTTATGTTACATACTACTTGTTGTGTCCTGTCCACCCATTGTACAGCACTATGGAATTTGATGGCGCTATATACAATAATAAATAATAATAAGTTGCACTGTTTATTATCTACTGTGAAATTAGTAGTGTTTTTTCCGTAAAATGGCTAATTTCTTAATTTTTTAAAAAATCTGCATTTGCATTACTTACTGCAAGTTACTGCATTACTTGAACCGTACTCGTGCTCTCTCAGTCGTCCCATCCCATTACATAATAACATAAAAACTACATAACACAAATCGCCAATTCTATCAAGTTTATCTTGCAAGAAGGGACAACTCTGTATTTTACTTTGCCTACATTACTGTGATGCTTAGTGTACGCATCTTGTTTTATAGAACATATGCTTAGATCTAAGAATGTTTACATATGAATCCATCCAGCCCAAAATGCAGCATGTGTTAATGCTTTATGCAAGCACTTGGGATATGTACAATACCAGCTGCCTCTGAGTAACTTACATACTGGCCACAATGAATGCTCTGAGGAAAAAAATATTTAAATCTAAATGAGAAAATTGTCTATAATGGCACCAGTGAATCAAGAAGGTCTGAAACAAACAGCTTAAAACTTAGATGAGTGTGACTTCCATGACAAATGTAAATTATCTCATTGTCCTTTGACTTTTACTCGCACCCTGCCCACCTACAACACATAGTGTTAAGCAAATGGGAGTCTACCAGCATTCTGAAAATCAGCTTTCTCCCAACAGTTTGATCTATGCTATCTGTGGCTACAATGGGAGTCATTGGTAAACCTTTGTGGAGTGTCTAAAGTATTGTATAGATGCCCATTGCCATTTGACACGGACTGTATTGAGCAGACTAAGATAGTGATATGGTTTGAGAATTATTACACATGAAAATGGGCATTAAATAAAGCTAAGGGAAAAAGTAAGGTGTGTATTTAGATTTAAGGTTCTATTACCATGCAGTTGTTATTTATTTGGGATATCGTTTATGTTGAAAACATGCACAATTTGCCTTAATTTAAAGAAACTTCAAAATGATGTTCATGTTAACAATATATTATTAGTAATGAGTGAGCATATTCAGAAATCCTGGCGTGTGTTATCCCATTTAAATTATATGCTCTGTCAACCAAATGATTTGCCAGAAAACAAGATCATTTTGTGAACTGTCTTGCTGCAAGGAAACAGAGGGGACACTTATGAAATAAATAGGGTTATTAAAATCCAAAATTATATAAATAGCAACCACAGTTTGCAGTCTCACTCAAAGTAACATGCTGTTAGATTATGCCAGTACAGAATGAGTTATGGTACTCTTAAATGGGACCCCAAGTGCATTTGACCATCAGCATACTCGGTTAATTTCTAGATTAACAGAGTTTACATTTTCCCTCCCTAAATTCAGTAAGTGATACAAAAATGAGTAGTTTTAGGGAGATCTGTTATGTGTTAGAGAGGAGTACACAGAGTGCAGGTGGTACTACTAAAACAATTATGGCTGCTGCTCTGTTTTTAATATGTTATTTCTTAATAGATGTCCTCTGGTAGCAAAAACATTAAGTTCTATGCAAGGAAACATTTTTGTGAACTGGAATATGACTATAACTACATTTTTGAGAAGATGTAATATAGTTTTTGGTTTTTCAGGAAATATACACACACAGCTTAGGAATCAGAGAAACCTAATGTAGGGAGTTTTTTCTCCTGCTTATTTATTGTTCTGTGTTTTCCGTCTATAGTATATGGAGTCACCTGGAGTCTCTGGGTGAAGCACTACTTCATTGGGGCTCCAGGCTTATATCCAGGCTTAAGCAAGAGAACTTGATGTTTCAGAACAAGAACCAAAATATAAGTACTTTAACAGAAACCTGTCAGAGAAGAGCTCAATGTGATAAACAACAAAGCAGCAGTAACTGAGGAAAACTCTAATATTTTTCTGAAACAAAAAAAAAATCAATAAACTTGCCATAAAAGTAAGAGGAAGGATAAAGATATTAGCCTAAAGAGTGAGACTAGCTGATGACAGTTGGAATGTAAACAGTAAACACTCTACAAAGCCTTTGAACTTCAAAAATGATATAAAAAAACGTTCAAGATAAATAACGGGCTTTAATGTGACAACGTGCCACCATTGGTGTTGTTGGTTGGTGTGGTAGGTTTTGACCTGGCCTTTGGCTCAGAACCTAGGAGGTGTAGGGGTGTCACAGTATGCCCCTACTTTTTTGGTTTTTGGAAAAGTTATTGGCACTTTATAGGTGTGGGATGGTTTATTGTTATGTCAATTTATCTGTGGGGTCATTGTCTTTGTGTTGTTGGTATGATGGGGGAATGTATAAGGGGTTTGCTTTTCAGACATTGACAATGGTATGTTTATTATGTTATTTATTGTTATAATAAAGCTGTGGGCAACATTTTTTCCAACAAGAGAATGTGTGAATCTAGTTATTGGGGTTTGCTTGGGGAAGTTTTTTATTCTTTCCTGGATAGGATATCTACTTTGTTTAATACATGCCACTATATCACTCTTCATTATACAATTACATTGGGTTATATTATACTCTCTGGGTCAGTAGGTGCTTTGTTCAGATAAAATAAATGTAAATAATTTAAATGAATAGATTATTTTACATGGAAAAAAAAGTAGCATTTTTAAATTCATACATATATGTGACAGGTCTAGGCCGTCTCAAGGCATAGAATATTTAACACTACATGTACATTTTAAAAAGAGCCATTATCCTTTGCCTTTACGCTTGAACACTTCTTGTGTGTTAGCGAGCTAAAATGAGACTAAATCGTTCACACGCGCTAAACCTCATCATAGATGCAAGTGCTTTTTACAAATTCCTTAGCGATGCAACAGTGATGCGCTCATGCACGTTGCTGCTCTGTCATGGCTAGTTGGGGTCATTTGTTGCTCATGTTAGAAACGGTTGTTACTGTAGCAGCATTTTCTATGGAAATACTTTCTGGAAAGTGACACCTTTATACTTTACAAAAATAAATGACTGCACTGGCCAAGGAGCATATGACAAAAGTCTAGTTGGCAGACCCTCAATGGCATGCTATACCTAGTGCTACGTGTCCTTCGCACCCCAAAATGTACTTCTCCAAAATAAGACATGTTTGCTTAAAGGGTTGTGGACAGAGATCTGGCTAGGAGACAGGGCTTTTAATGGAAACTAGTGGTCTACTAACATGTATTTATGTAACTGGGTAAGGCATTTAAAATGCTATAATACAATGCTGTGTAAACATTTTAGGCAGGTGGGGAAAAATGTTCTAATGTAAGAATGCTTTCAAAAATAGACATATCTATATTTATCATTTAACAAACAGAAGAAAAGTGAATGGTCTCCTAAATGCTGAGACGTTCAGGCACATAAGACAATAAGAACAAGGAATCCTGGAAGTAATTGTATGGTTAATCTCGACATCATTGAGTCTGTCTGGGATTACATGAAGAGAGAGGGGCATCTGAGGCTGCCTAAATCCACAGAAGAACTGGGGTTATTTCTCCATCAACCTACTTGTTGAGTTCCATAAAAAAACCTATGTGCAAGTGTATCTAGAAGAATTGATGCTGTTTTGAAGGCAAAGGGTGGACACACTAAATATTGATTTGACTTATAAACCCATTTATAGTTTTTCCCCAATGTAAATGCTATACTTATACCATCTCAAATTACATCATCTTTTTCTGGAAGCTATTATAATAAGCTGCAACATATCCTCTTAGTAATGTATGTGATGTTTTTCTCACTTATACATAAAAAATCCAAGGCAAAGCTGATGGCATATATTCCTCATAGCTTCCTTTTTAGCTACATCTTGGGAGATCTTAATATCCATTAAAAGTGCAATAAACAATGGTTCTTTGATAATGGGCTTGTGTAATTGCTTCTCATGGCTTTGCTGATGTGATGTGACAGTTCAAGTCTTGGTCTTGCAGTTCAGTGACGTCAGTTGCAAGGTAATTACTCCACTGATATCAAAGGACTGACATTAATTTCCATTAGTGTAGTTCTAGTTTCATACACCAAGCATTTAACAGCCTATACAATTTTACATGTATATATATAAAAAAAAACATACGTTACACTCCTGTCTCCCCATGCCTGTTCAAAATAATTTAGAAGGTGCCCTTTCTGAACAATTTTGAACTGGTACGAGGAGGCTGGCACAGGTGGTTGCAGGGGTTGCCCCAGGCCCCCTAGACTCCAGTAATTTGGCCCTGACTATCCTGAGCTCTTGCTTCCTGACCTTGGCCTGTTTTCCTGGATATTGTCTCCCTGCTTAAGGCCTATTTAGACCTACCTGTGTGCACCCTTAGAGTCAGTCCCTGGTCTTGGAAGATCATAAAAAAGCCACTCAAACCCAAAAGGCTCAACCCGAGTGGGAACTGGTTGGAGGTTGAAGAACTCTTCCGAGTCCGCCAGGCTTTCTCCCATGAGGACACACTGTCCTACCATGCATTAGCGTCTCCTCTACTGCCCGGAGCATGACAATTTTTGTGCAATTACTCAATACAATATGATTGAGTGTTTTCATAATTTTAACATATGAGAGAATATTGTTACTCCAATATCAACATATAATAATTGAGTTTTTTTAAAATATTTTTAAAGTTAGCAATTGTATGCTATGTGTCTTGTGGAAAATGTAAAAGCGGTGTATAAAATCATGAAAGAAACCATGTATTATGGCAGAATTAAAGTTCAAGCGCATATGATTTTATTATTTTAAATAAAAAGCTACCTTTTATATTAACATTTTTATTATAAAAAACAATTTACACTAGTTAAGTTTGGTAGAATTGTTCTTACCAGAACAGAAGTCGTCCGAGTACCTGTCATACACTGTCTTGCAATTTCTTTCATCACACTCACAAGTGTCACCATGAATATCTCCCCAGTCTCCAGTAGGGTCCACATCATGACATGTACATTCACCGCATACGCATGTTCCTTGGGTGAAGATAAGAGAAGCATTATTTGTTTGAAAATTTACTACTGTTTCTTTTTTTAAAAAGTGCTCTAACATAATAACCAATGTAACATTTAAAAATGCTTGTAGTCAGATAGTCCTAAAGACCACATTTTAGTTTGATGTAAATCTGTGGAATGTTATTATTATTCTTCTAGAACAGGAGTCAAAGCTGTCATAACATAATGCATAGTGAACACAATTACATTTTTCACCTCAGTAGGACTTACTGTTTAGTCGATGAACACCAGCGCCTGTACTACATCTGTGCTAAATGTACGTAATAATCTTTGGATTTTATATAAAATCTGCAATATAATACAAACATGCAAAAGATCTTACTATTCCTATTTTCAATACAAGCAGCCAGGGGAGGTATTTTTCTGCACCTTACTCGGTAGCACTACTACTGATGTCAATGGGACTAGTGGCCACCAGTCACATGTAGCTTACATGCAATCGGCTTCCACTCTTGGCCTCAATGGGAATGCTACAGAGCATGCGAAAGAAGGATACTTCCTGCTCATGCTAGCCAGGACATTTTGGGAGACTAGATTGTAGCTTTAAGGCAATCTTGTTTATTCTTACACTAAATGATAGTTTTTATATTTAGATTGTATAAGCTTTTTTTCCTAGCAACAAAATCCAAAAGTACAGCAAAAATGTTCTTTCAGCAAAAACTTTTGATGACATACTGTAAGCCTGTTATTATTGGTTTAATAAAGATGTAGCCAGATTGCAACCTGTTACTCAAAAATGTCAGTCTGCTGCCTGCTGACCAAACATTCAAAGCTGCAAGAACTCTAATCTCTAGGCTCCCCCTGGAGTCTGAAGTCACAATGTCGACTACTTCTCTACAGTTTTATAATTACTTCCATAGTCCCACTGTGTGTAACAGACATCCTTGTAGAACTACGTTAAGTGAGTAATCCACTTTGTCACTTTGCCCATCAGCAGTTGTACTTTCTATTTCCAAAACTAAACCAACATAAAAACACATTTTCAATCTGTAAAGACCAATGTTCTCATCCAGAATAGTAGTAATAATAATGATGATGATAATAATTTGTGGGTTTCATATTGCATTTCTTCCTGTGAGACTCAAACACACATTACAAATTTATAAACAGACATAGAAATTAAGAGTCCCTGATGGTCTGATGAGCTGACTGAATGCCTGATAAAAGGGTCTTTAACTTTTGTTTAAAAGTCTGTAGTGATTGTGTCTCTCTGTGGTAAAGAGTCCCAGAATGGGGAGGCAGCGTGGCTGAATGTCAGGGAACCTGAGTTTATCTGTATTCTAGGCACTGACAGGAGGGATCCGTTGGCTGACCAAAGTGAGATGGACTATATGGTGTCATGAGCTCTTTCAGGTACTGTGGAACTTGATTAAGACTTTGAAGGTCAGAATGCCAATTTGAAAATATGTTGGATATTTAATTGGAAGCCAATGCAAGGAAGTGCAGAACAGGTTTTATGACACATAAGCGAGTTTGATTGGTCAATAGTCTGGTTGCTGCATTTTGTACTGCCTGTAGGTGATGACGTTCTTTTTCTAGGTGGCTAAAATAAAAGTTAATTATAGTAATTCAGATAAGAGGACACAAATGGTAGTGATTAGGTGTTGTATCATGGCTATGTTTGGCGAACTTGATGCAGCCAATCACAATCCTCAAGTAGAGGTCAGTAAAACTTTTATTTATCATTTAAAATGCAATGACAAGATTTGCATATTATGTTCTTTGGTAAGGCACCCTTCAACTTGCACCTAACACGTTTAGTCCACCCTACATCAACAAGAATTAAAGGAACAAAAACAGTAAGAATACTGATATAATCTTTTCAACTGCTCACCAAGTGTATTTTCAAAAAGTTCTCAAAGTCCCAAATTTGCTTTGCAAAGAAAAAACTCTAGGAAGAATTGTCCCCAAGATATTTTACTCAAAGTAAATTCACAAAACCCCAAACATATCTGCAAGTAGTACACCCTAGAAGGAGCTTACCACCTATCACACTCAATTTTCCAAAACTAAAACTCATTTACATAGTAGAACCATGCTTTACTATATACTGTCCTCTAATACAATTCCCAAGTATGCAAATCTGTTCTTCAGATATAAACCCCTATGATGATGTTTTCCTCCTGTGCAGTCTGTTGGAAACCTGAATGTAGAAACTAAATAATTATAATGTCAGCCAGTTCCCAAGTTCAGTCACTACAGGTATAAATCCTTAGGCATAATAAACCCATTTACAAGAAGAAACTTACCAAATACATATCTCCTTGCTAAGTTCCAAGACCAGAAACTGGAGTACAGGTAGAAACCTCCCATAATTTCCCTGTTGAATTCTCTAAACGTCCCAATGCCCCAAACGCATACTCAGTAAGCTTCTTCCTTCAATTCAGAAGCTTACTATTATACTGTTATCAAGCTCTCAAGGGCCCAAACTAATCTTACAGGTAGAAATCTCCAACAAGAAGCTCACCCTCTAATTTTGTTTTCAAGACAGCAAACCTGTCAATAAACTGCTGGTACTTGCTGGTGTTGTCGACCCTTCAAGATCCTAGAATGTTTTTTGACCTTCAGTATACGCCCTTTAAAATATTTTTTCCCTTTCCCAGAATAAATCTATATATAATTCGGGTCAGCATAAGTAGAAAATGTGAGGTAAGTACAAAAGGTGTGCCAGTCTAATTAGGTGGTCTAGAGCTATGCTACATAGGAGAATGGTGAGTAGCAAAACCTGTCCTTTCTCACTGGTATACACTAGTTCTTATAAAAAGCGACCCTTAGGCTGAATGAAAGGAAAGGGCTTAGGGGCAATTACACCCTCCACCTGTAATATGACATCAGAAACATGGGTGCTCAAATAAAATTTACAATGTTGACTTTCATTCTTATTTTACCTTGATTTTCAGATACAATTCAAATTTTTCATAGGTGTGGAATCATCAGAATCTACAGACAATTACAAATGATGATCCTGGCATCTGGGTTGTTAATTATGTTAGAAGACAACAGCTGTGCCTGTGGGATCAAACATGATCCATGCTTGATATTGACTTTTTTCAGTTGCTTTTTTATTGCACTTGAGTTGATGAGGTCAACAAGTTAATTTATATTTGTTTGTTCATTTCTTCCTGAACAACTATGAAGCTTAAAATTTACAGTTGGAGGTCTGTTAATAACATTTGGTAATATTATTAAATTGTCCCACTGGCAAATTAACTTTTAGAGGTAAATCATATTCTTACAGTAATAAAATACACTCCGTATTGATGAAATGATTGAGCCAGATTGTTTTTAACACTAAACAAAGTTGGATGGCCTTTGTATTACATTCTGCCTAGGGAGACCTGAAATGTACACTTGACTCTGGACAGAATTGATGCTGCCTTTATGTTTATTCTATTGTGATCTAAATGTAGACACTTTTTATAGAGTTATAGAGTTTATAATTGGATTTAATAGGCATCTTCTTTTTAATGGATATGAATGATTGCCTACAATTTTTTTATTCTCCAATCTAAAGCAGCCAGGATCTACATGATAACTTCAGTTTATATATAAAAAGCCCACGTGAGTGTGATTTTGTTAAAAGAGTGCCAATGTCATTGTTTGATAATTAGTATATGTGGAAATCTTGGTCATGACAGCTTGTGCCTTACACAGGTTCAGCACAGAAAAGACTTGAGAATTATACCACATAATTAGCAACAATTTAATAAACCTAAAAGAACACAAAAAATGAACCTGTAACACTTAGTAATTAGTTACTTACCGGAACAACCTGTGCTTCCTTTTCTGGTTAATTGTATATATTAGTAAGTTTTATAAAGTAGAAGAGGGAACAGAAGATACTTGCTTACTTACATGCCAGAAAGTGCTATTAAAATGATTGGCCTCAAATTTAATGCAAAACAATTTTATATTTAGTTTCCAATATTTCAGAAGGCTCCCCCAGAGCAACCTAGATATTAAATATAATTCCACTAAATCTGTACAGAAGCCAAGCATTTCTCATAATTAAGATAGGAGAGAGCTTTTAAATGCTCTTTGGGTAATTAGATGCTCATTCTCTCCCCATCATTGTCAGTGAAGATGTATTTAAAAAAAGGAATCTTTGGGGTTTTTATTTTAACTATGCAGTAATGTTGTTCTGGATAGCAGCCAAATGAAGAACCTTCCCTTGCTTAACTGTTTTGTAGAAAGTGTTTGGTATAATTTTAACTCCTTAAATACTAACGCAAAATATTTATATAGTAAGATACTTTTACAGTATTTGGTTTTCCTGCATTTAACAGAAAATCAAGCAGGTTCTACATGCAACTTGTACCATGTATATACTGTATATTTAACTCTGAAATTCTATGAAGTCAATTCGTGAGCATGCAGTCAATACAGTGATGCGTTAAAGAATATCCAAGTAGGAAAAAACGAAAGCCAGTTCACCAGATATAATGTGGTCTAAAATGTATTTCTTTTTAATTGTAGAAAAATGTTTTCTGCATGTTAGCACTTAATCGTAGGAATTAACTGTGTAAAATCATGCCTTCACATCTTAATCAATTAATCTTCAACTGATACAGCAGGAAATAATTAGTAAAAGTACACTCCCCTGCAAACTTGTTTGCATAAGCAAATGTATATCTATATGAAGTAAATAATAAAATAAAAAAATGTTAAAAACAATGTATAACACAGCAAGATTGAACCCATTACAAAGTAAGCAAAAATTCTGCACAAAAAGGGTATATTGTAAAAGAATACTTCAACAAAGTAAAATGGAAATCACAAATAAAAATAGAAAACTAATAATATTTTTATTGAAGAATCTCTCTAAAGAACTGTTAACAGATAATTATACAAAACAAAAAAATTCAAACCCTTGTGGGCTTCCTAGTTTGGAGCTCAAAAATCCATTTGGCTTCCAGTGAGAGAACCTCTCCTCTCTCTATCCTATTGTATGATTACTTTTCAAAAGTAGCTGGCCAACTTTAGTTTTCTTAACTCTTTGTGTCTCATTTGAATAGGCTGGATTTGAGAATGTGAGTTCTGAATATATATTGGAGTGAATTTCTCACCTCATGGTATGTTCTAAAAAGTTAATGCAGATGCTTCTAAACCATAAAAAAACAACAGTATATCAACATCAAAACAGACATTACAGATATAGTCAATCAGATCTGTGAGTCTCAGTCAGGTTGTTTTCTACTACCACTATTCCTATAAAGTTGGCAAAATTGGAGGAAGCGATTACACATCATTAAGCAAGGACGTTCAGACTAGACCAGGATGATTACGGTATTTAAGTGATAAATTATACAACTGGCATATACAAAAGAGATGTTCCAATCAAAGTCATCATAATTCTATCATGAAGCTCCAGTCTGGCACAAAAAGTGTGAGCTTTTCAAGTTGACTAAGAGTGGGTACCTCGCAGCCAGTTGTCCCACCCCGGCAGCCCTCTGAGGTCCCTCGACGTCTGCTGCTGGCGCTCCTGGCTTTTTTCAAAATGTATGTATAGGCATGATTTTGCCTAGATTCAATCCCAGAGACGGAGTTTACATGGGTCCCAGTGGGTCCATGGGACCAAGGCAGTTCTTTCCGGATTGATTCCCAGAGAAAGAGCATATTTGCACCTCTCTTTCTCTGTGAATCTATTTATCAGGTCTCTCAGGCACTTCCACAAAAGGTGAAGCCACGGGGACAGTCTCTTCCCTGTTCCTCCAATCGGTGGAGAGGGTGTGCTCAGAAGCTCCACCCTTTTGCAGAAGTAAATCAGGAGTAGTGGCGTACTGCAGAGGGGGGATTAGGGTGGCAACAACATAGTGGCATCATGTAACACAACGTAAAGTGACCCTTTGGTTAAACACGAGGTTCCTCACAGCAGCAGGGAAGTCTGGGGTTCACGTAAGGCGATCAGTGAGGGAGTATTCCATGGATGTGTATGTGAGCATGGATGTGTATGTGAGCATGGATGTGTATGTGTGTGTGTGTGTGTGAGCATGAATGTATATGGGCAAATGTGTGAGCATGGATATGTACGTATTAGCATGTATGTATAAATGGCGTGTGAGAATGGATGTGTATGGGTAAATGTGTCAGCACGCATCTGTGTGTGTATAGGCATGTTCTGTATGTGTAAATGTTGGTGTGTGAGCATGGATGTATATGTGTTTGTGTGTGACCATGGATGTGTAAGTGTTTGTGTGTGAGCATAGATGTGTATGTGTGTGATGCCTCTGCTGGGTACTCTCAATGCTGGACAGGACACAGAAGGTTCAAAATAAGGTCCACCAAATCCCCCAAAAGCACATGGGAAAATGTGTTATGGTCTGATGAAACCAAGGTTGAACTTTTTGGCCATAATTCCAAAAGGTATTTTTGGCACAAAAAAACAACACTGCACATCACCCAAAGAACACCATACCCACAGTGAAGCATTGTGTTGGCAGCATCATGCTTTGGGGCTGTTTTTCCTCAGCTGGGACCGGGGCCTTAGTCAGGGTGGAAAGAACAGTTCCAAATACCAGGCAATTTTGGCACAAAACCTTCAGGCGTTCATTAGGAAGATGAAGAGGAAATTCACCTTCCAGCACAACAATGACCCAAAGCACACATCCAAATCCACAAAAGCATGGCTTCACAAGAAGAAGATTAATGTTTTGGAATTGCCCAGCCAGAGCGCAGACCTGAATCCAATTGAACAATTGGTGGGGTGATCTGAAGAGGGCTGTGCACAGGAGATGTCGTAGCAATCTGACATATTTGGAGTGCTTTTGCAAAGAAGAGTGAACAAATATTGCCACGTCAAGATGTGCCATCCTACCCAAAAAGACTGATTGCTGTAATAAAATCATAAGGTGCTTCAAAAAAGTATTAGTTTAAGGGTGTGTACACTTATGCAACCAGGTTATTGTGAGGGTTTTTTTCCCCCCTCAAAGATTTCAGCTTGTCTTGCAATTGAATTGTTCACGGTATAGGTCACATTAAAGGTGGAAAAAGTTCTGACATGATTTATCTTTGTCTCATTCTTTAAAATCACAAGAACCTGTCATTTTAACAGGGGTGTGTAGACTTTTTATATCCACTGTATAATCATATATCAAACTTTATTCCACTTGTAGTAAAGATATAGTCCAGGGGCGTCCAACATGCGGCCCACGGGCCATACCTCGAGCCCTGCTACAACAAGAGCCCTGCTACTTACCAGTGGGAGGGTCTTTTGTACTGCAAATCACATGACAACTGACATCACATGACTCTGCTCCAGTCCTGCTTCCTGTGCAGTACCAGAGAACGCAGAGGGAGGCCGCGCCCCCTGCGGAAGTCTGTGAGCGGCATCAATGAGCTGCAGTGCAGGTAAGGGGGTGTTTGAATCAGTATGCGTGATTGAGGGAATGAACTGTGAATGAATGAGTATATGAATGAATGAGTGTGTGTGATAGCATGGATGTGTAAGTGCTGGAACCTAGGCATGATGGGACTGTGATTGTAACTGCTATCATGCCAAGTCAGCCAGTACATGCTGAAACCTAGCTAGCTGCCCCCCTTGTGTATTGATGCTACCAGCGGTATGGGGTCTGCACATCACTTACAGCCACCCTGTGCCAGCATGTACTGGCTGACTTAGCAATCACACTCCTATCATGCCAACAGCAATCACAGTCCCATCATGCCTAGGTTCTAGCATTTACTGGTTGGATATGTAAGTGCTGGAACCTAGGCATGATAGGACTGTGGTTGCTGTTAGCAATCACACTCTTATCATGCCAAGTCAGCCAGTACATGCTGAAACCTAGCTAGCTACCCCCTTGTGTATTGATGCTTCCAGCAGTATGGGGTCTGCACAGCCACCCTGTACCAGCATGTACTGGCTGACTTGGCATGATAGGAATGTGATTGCTAACAGCAATCACAGCAAGCAAAGTCCCATCATGCCTAGGTACCAGCATTTACTCGTTGCCTGGGTATGATTGCTGTTAGCAATCACACTCCTATCATGCCAAGTCACATAGCTATTTTTTTTTGTCCTTTGTCCAATTGTGGTGTGTTACCTACTTTTATTAAAAATGTGAGTTGTTATTATTATTTTCAAAGGTGGGGGGTCATTTTCAGTTTTGGCTGTGAATGTTTTGGTCCAAAAGTTTCATTTGGTGCATCCCTAGAATAAATAGAACTATTTCATTTTTAATTATCCTGAATTTGTAGTCACAACACTTTCTAGTCCCAGAAATCAGTGAGAAGAAAAGTAAAGGTTTTGTGTCATTTACTTTATTTTAATCTGCATATTTGCAAACTTTGCACAATAATTCAATTTTTCTATAAAATGAGTTACTGGTAAAAAAACCCCATCATGATCTTTTTTCACATGAAGTTCCAGAATCACTAATTTTAAGTACACATCATAGTCAATAAATGTACTGAAATACAAGCACAGATGATTAAGCCCGTGTATAGAAGGTCACTGAAATATGGAATAGAAGAAACTGTGAGAAGAAACTTTAATAACAGGACTTCAAATCTAAGAGACAAGTGATTCCTCTAAATAGAAAGGTCAGTGATGTGTTTTGTTCCCAGGGCCATCTTTTCAGACAAACGATATATTTGCTTTGTAGATGCATCATCAAGTGTGATCAGAACTTCTTCTATGGGTTATTAACATACTAGGTAAATGAATTACGACCTAGCACAAAGACTATGCAAGACTAATTGAAAGGCATACAGATGTGAGCTTCATTAATAATGACACACCTCTGTTGCTGCAAATTCTGCCATCTGGAGCTGTACATCTTTTCTTGATCTCCCATGGGGCAATGTCACACTGGAATTCACATTTATCGCCATGCCAACCAGCCTCACAGTAACAGTTTCCACAGTAACACTTCCCATGGCCTGCACCCAAAACAAATTGCATACAGTCAAGGAATACATATAAAAATATATAGAGAGAGAAAGAGAGCGAGAGAAACAGAGAGATTGGCATGTATATGTGTGTGTGTATATTTTATATTCTATAATGCCGTGTATATTTAATATATATAGAAATCATTTGTAAACTGTTAATATGTTTAACCGAACATTTTTAGCACTATTATTATTATCATTATAAAGTCAGAAAAAAAATATTTTTGATTTTAGATTGTACAAGTGGAAAAGAAAAGCTAAACAAATACAGTTTTTGTTTGTGCCATGCAATAATTTAGATGAGAGCTGTTTATGTATAGACACTGTGCAAGTGTATTCCTCATCGAGCTGTCTAAGCAATATGAATAAGTTAAAAACAAAACAACGTAAGAGCAGCTTGTACGGAATTTTGGAAAGTCCTAATAAAGTCATGGAAATGAGATCTTAACGTACATTGAATCCACAGCATACTCAACATGCATGCATCCTTTTTCACCCTCTAGTAGCTTTCCTCTAGAGAAATTGTGTTTCTGCTTAATGTGCCGTGATCTCCTGCAGCAGTTCTAAAATGCCTGTGATCTTGACTTGTTCTTCTTAAATAAGTTGCCTGGAGCTGACAGGTTGCCAGCAGTGGCTAAGCAAGATGCCATATTGTTTAAAATAAAGTGGAACCGGAGAGGCCGGTTTCAGATATGCATATAAACTCCAGTGCACCAGTTCACATTATAATGAATGTACTAAATACAATTCCATGCCTCGAATGTATTCCCAAACTTGTGGGCTTCATGGGTTATTATGCGCATGTATGCTACCTGCTGTGTTCCCTTGTTTTCCTTTCCCTTCCCTGATTTTTCCTTTCTGTACCCCTGAAAACTTTGAAAATCTCAATAAATATTGATTTACCCTAAATACAACTCCAAACATGCTAAGTACAATCTCTCTGTAGATGTGTGCATGACAGACCCAACTTTAGTAAGTATACAACTTTTTGATACATTAAAATGAAGTGGCAATTCCATCCTAACCTACATGACTTAACATGCAAAAAACAGAAACAGTAATATGATCATGGAAGTACATACCTCCACATATCTCTTCGGTTTCATCATCAATGCATTCTCTATCATCACATTCACAATATTTTCCATAAATCAGTTCATTACTTTCCGAATTCTCACATTTACACCTTCCACATTGGCAAGTACCTACAAGCAGGAAAATGAAATGCGGCTGCTGTGATGTCATCAAAATTCATCTACTTCAGAAAGAATATAATGCTCTTTAGCCTCGAAACAGCTTTGATTTAATTCTCCAAATTCTCATTAATATACTTTAAGGCTATCTAAAACTTTGCATTTTGCAATTTATGTTTGCTTCCTTTTAAATTTGTTAAAATTGATAATAATAGATAAATTGTGTCAGGAAATAGTTTGCTTATGGGACTAAAAGGCTTGGAGTACTATTAAAAAGGCAAAGCTAAACGTGTGGTGTTTAAATATGAAAACAAAATTGGTAATAATATTGAGAAGATTTATGAGCAGAGACAGAATTTTCGAGAAGAGAACAAGCCCCACTGCCAGAGTCAATCAAAAGTTTTGAACAGTTTTGTCAATTCCTATTTTACTTGTACCCCTTATGGACTTATATATCTCTTCTCCTGCTTGCATCAGAATAAGTCGACAGGAAAAGCGAGATCTATACCCCATACCACACTGACTTTCGTACCTATCATCTCTGAATATCTGAATAATGCATTTGGAAAAAGTAGTTTTGAATGGGAAAAAAACTAAAATTATGCACAGTTGGAGCTCATGTCAATTTCTGCGAGAAAGCTCAGCATGGTTACTAATTTTATTAAATAATGGCATCCAAGCTTCCATTTAGAATTATATGCACTAAAATAACCTATGTCAGTAGCCTGCTTTTGGAACATTACGAACCAGTCTTCAAAAACATTTTAAATGATAGTTATGCATCTAGAAGTTTGCAGTGACCTTAAAGTTTCAGTGTTTTAGCCAGAAAACAAATGCAAACCTGCGTTAGAACAAACGATGCCCTGAGAGTTCTTGCACATCGCATTGCTTTGCTTCCGGGTCAGGTCACATGTTGTTGGGTATTGACAGGCTTCACCAGACCAGCCAGCATCACACTTGCACTTCCCACAATCACATGTCCCATGTCCTGGAGATTTAAACAGACATACATGATTGATTTTGGGTAGTTTATATATTGGAATAGTAATGTATTCCTTTCAATTTCTTAATATATGTTATACAACACAATACATGTGTGTGTGTGTGTGTGCAGAGCTACGGTCACACTCAACATGAGAATTTATAAAGCACCAAGAGACTAAAACCTAAAATAGGTTGGCATTTCACAAATACTTACTGTTGTGACAAACATTTAATAATTATAGTACTTTTATATAATTTTTATTAATTATATTACAGAAGGTCTTAATTGTAAACTATGCTTTTTGTAGATGATACAAAGGCCTGCAACAGGAACAAGTCAAATGGCAAATTACTTAACTGGAATGGTCAAAAAATTTGGCAACTGCAATTTAATGTTGATAAATGTAAAATAATGCACCTAGGATGTAAAAAATGGCAGAATATTGGTCTAAAGGCATCTTAAACATATAATGAATATGTTTTGTCTGTATAATAAAGGCATTTTTTCCTTTTACCTATCTGCCTCAATTATTTTCCGGATTATATATATATATCTATAAGGTGATTACACCAGTAGGTGTAAAAAGTGTTCTTATCACCACAGCAACTGATACTAGTGCAATCAACAGAAGATTTTACTGGTGTTTCCAGTGTGTTCAGAAGTCTAATAATCATGTCACAGACCAAGAACTGAATGCAGACTATGCAAGTATAAAGTATAATGTACAGTAGGATAAATAGGCAGATTAGATCCTATCTGCAGTCAAATTCTATGTTTCTATGGTTATACCATTATGTTTTATCCCGCATTTCCTCGATTATAAGATGACCCCCCAAAATGTTAATATTAATTTAGCAAAATTAGAAAAAGCCTGAATACTACCCTATAGGAAAAAAGTTGTACTAGTAAATATTAATTCACATGTATTATAACTATAATTGAGAAAAATGATTTTTTGCTTTTATTTCCTCTTATTTGCCAGCCTACCCCCCCAGTTATGCACATCTGCCCCCAGGCTTGCCGCTCTGCCCCTTAGATATGCCTTACACCCCCTTATATGCCATTCTGCTCCCTGATATGCAACTCTGTCCCCTAGAAATGCCTTATCCCCCCCCTATATGACACTGTCTACTGAAAATGCCTTATATCACCCCCATATGCCACTACTCCCTCCCCCCAACTTACCAATGCTTCCCCAGACTCCCTGGTTTCTAGTGGGGGAGGCTGCTGCACGCAGACAACGGCACTTCCTCTGGGGCTATGATGGAGAACCGGAAGGTCATGTCACGCTGCCGCTCTGTCATAGAAGCACCCAGAGGAAGTGGGGGTCTGCAATGATCAGTACCTATGAAAAGTGGTCCAAGGAAGGAAAAGCGGTTAACCAGTGACAGGGTCATGGGTGGCCAAGGCTCATTGAAGCCTGTGGAGTTCGAAGACTGGCCTGTGTGGTCAAATCCAACAGACAAGCTACATAGCGACGCAGCGGAATCCAAGAGGCTGTCCGTCTCATAAATATTCATGAAGCGGCCGCATGTGTGAGCAGCTGCTTCGTGCAGCGGTGAGCGATGCCGGCGTCTCTGCCGGGGAGAAGAGGACGACGTCTGGCGTCTCCCTAAGGTAGGTGCCTTACAACCGCAGAACAGTCAGGCTGCCCATACTGACCCCTGTCCACTGCCGAAAGTGCCTACAATGGGAACGTGAACATAAGAACTAGACCACTGAGCAATGGAAGAAGGTGGTCTGATGAATCAGGTTTTCTTTTACATTGGCTGGGTGCATGTGTGTCGCTTAATTGGAGGCCCTACCTCGCAATTTACAGGACTTAAAGGATCTACTGCTACTTGCTACTTAACACAAGGACTGAATTATTGTGTATCCAGAAAGCCTATACATGGATTATGCACTCCTTACTGCAGGTTTGGTGGATTTCACAATACATTGTACAGTTCACTGGAATGCATTTTTTCTTCAAGCAGCCCAGTGCACCCCAATAAATGTCTTATTATTGTGTGGTACTTTGGATTTATAGTTAACAGGAGGGCATATTCTATCTTACTACAATGCATGTGCCTTATGACAGACCGGTCGAGAGACTGTGTTGACTAACATATTAATTATTACACATTCTCAGATGAACAGATGAACCATACTTATTGTCACTGAGCGCCTCTACATGTACAATTTAAATGTCACATTTACTGGAACTGATTAATAAGTACATTGAGTCTGAACTTGGCGTGTTTTGTTAATGAAGCAGTAACACAGCATGTTCTATTTTAATCCTATATAGGATACAGACTATACTTATAGGATTCTAATCCTATAAGTATAGTCTGTAGGAAGAAGGGCAGTACAGTCAACTAGTTATGAAGAGAGACTAAAAAAGTGAAAATTATATTCGCTAGAAAAACAGCATCTCAGAGGGGATATGATAACATTATATAAATACATGCAGGGCCAATATAAAGAGCTCTTCAGTGACCTGTTCATTAACAGAAATTTACAGAGAACAAGAGGTCACCCTCTGAGACTGGAAGAGTGGAGATTTCATAGACGACAACGGAAGGGATTCTTTACAGTGAGGACAATAAAGGCATAGAATTCACTGCCAAGGGAGGTGGTGTTATCAAATACATTAGATGCCTTCAAATGGGGTCTGGATATTTTTTTAGAAAGGCATGCCATACAGGGCTAAAAATAGAATAACATTAATATTTTAGAGCTTCTTGATCCAAGGAGAAATCCAAGGAATCCCCCCCCATGGCAGAATTCGAATTACCTTAATTAGGGTTTTTTGCCTTCTTTTGGATCAAGAATAGGAAGGTTAGGTAGAAGGGTTGAACTTGATGGACTAAGGTCTTTTTTTCAATCCTATGAACTATGTAACTGTAAAAACTGTGAATAAAGTAAAATGCAAGTGCATGTCAGGTTTTACAACTGTCTGGGCTTTAAATACAACCCACAACAGACTGTTGAATATTCTACTTTGAGCACAAAATCTGAGATATGTGTGAGTAAAGTGTAAAATAAAGTTGCTTAGCACTCAACCATAATTGTTTATTCTTGAAGCTCTAAGGTATTGTTTCCAAAGTATGGCAGCATGGGCCCTCGGTCTTATAGCTTCCCCGAAAAATGCAAAGGGTAAAACCCACAATATATAGATTCTATATAATGCCTATAGCACATATGGTTTTGTGTGAATATAGTGTGGCACACCATGCCTTGGACCCTCCCCCCTCTAGATACAGGGCATCCAATGAAAGTGCAAAGACTTTAGCCAAAGAACATGTTTCACGACTGGGACCTCTCTCTCATCAATTTATACAAAATAGTACATGTGGCTTTAAGCCATGTGGAAAGTAACAAGTTTAGCGCCATCTGTTGGCACCCGGTATATTGTTACTGATTGTATAAACTGAATGTCAGATCTTACTGTTAGTAAATGTAGCAAGTGTGTAATCTTACCAGTACCAGGGATACTTTGATGCTTCTTTAGCGTCACATAAAACATGGAAAAACATAGGCAAAAAATGGATCCTATGGTTTCAAGGTTTGTTTTATAATTATGGGGTTTCACTGTGTAAATAAATCCATTGTTCATAGTGTATAGTTTATATAGTATTTGTATCAATCCACCGTTTAATCAATCATCCATTAATTCAGTCATATTTCTTGACACCTGTGAAAGCAATATTTAATTTCTCGTTTTGAGTATTTATGGGAATATAATTATATGGTGCTAACTGTATGTAATTCAGTCCCACAGAAGGCAATTCTGATAAGAGCCTTGCAGACTGACAAATATTTACGTAGGCGATTTTCTGGTGATTTTTTTCGCCTTACGTCAGTGGTCTACTATCTCCCATTTTCACACACAGGGAAAAGGGCAGATAGAGAAAAATAGGAGAGAATACAAAGGCAGCACAAATGAAACTGGAAATGACTGAAAGACACATTCACTAATAAGAGAAATGACATGCAGACAAGGGGAGACACTGACTTACTTGCTTCCCACGCAAAGCCTCTCCTTGTGGCCCCCTATTTACACACTTATGCTAAAACACACATCCATACTGACACACATTTACAGTTATTGGGCAGACTGGATGGACCTAATGGTTCTTATCTGCCATCACGTTCTGTGTTTCTATGTATGTTTACACAAATATATCCAAACAAGCACACAAGCACTTACACATACATATCTATACTAACACATAAACATTTACACATACAAATCGATTATAACACATAAACACTTACACATACACATCCATGTTTACATACATGTTAACACGCTCACTCCCTCTCGCACCCCCCTTACCTCACTAGCAGCTTTCTAGCATGTGTGGCTATATATATTTATATATATAGCCACACATGCTTCCCTTCCTTGCCTAGCTGTTAAGCTACCTTCAAGTGTGCCATTATATGAATACTTTGTGCTATGAATTCCTTCCTCAACCAAGAACATTAGCCGCCTGTCCTAACCTCTGCTTTCATTTTGACTACAACTTTTGCTTTTTGGAATTGTTGTGCACCCATTCACTGTCCTTGCATTTGTTTCCCTCTCCAAATGCTCTAAACAGTGTCTCTGTTTGCACATGTGTGTGGCATCTCTCCTGCTCCTGGACTCCATCATCTGTGGTAAGAGACGCCAACTTTACAGATGGAAAAACAATTGTATATCATAATGGTGGAAATCATCTATTACACATGCTGTGTCTCTTATCCCTTACGCTGCGCTCCCTGCCCAATGCGCCCCTGCTATTCAGAGCTCCTGGTTGAAGGTACGGATACCGCTGCAGATCTCATGTGGACCAACGCAGACAATGATAAATTAACTGCATCCATCAAAACAGCTTCGATAGAAGGTTGTGTATTAATTATACACTGTTTTTGCAAAAACAAAGAAATCTAATTTTCAATTGATTCTCTCTCAATAAAGCAGGAAAATGTTTAAATTGTTCCTAAAAAAATAAAAATGCTGCAAGTAAGTTGTCTTTATAAGCAATGAGGTGAGGTCATAGTAAATAGGCAGCCAAAAGAAAGGTACCAATATGAGGCGGTGAGGGCTCAACGTTAATTTTATGATTGTACCTCGGAATACTACAATTCTACATAAGTCAATATAGTTTTTTAACATACACACATATGAAACATCAGCAATAAAAGAATACACACATGTACACATACAAGAGACACTCTTATGCACATACACTTGCACACGACCTTTAGTATGAAGCCTTTTTGAAAGAGGAGAAATAAGTGACCGTTTTTTGAGCAAAGTAATAGTTTGTCACAATTCGGGGTAAATCATTTCCCAAATGTACGCTCTCCTAATCATAGTCACTATCTTAAAAAAATGTCATTGCATTTGCAAACCTACCATCTTCAGGCTAAAATAAAATTGTAAGTTTTTTCTATTTTTCAAAGCATCAACATATGCCATACTCCCTAGCAAACTGAACAGCAACAAACTTTATATTTATATATATAGCAAACTGAACAGCAACAAACTTTATATTATATATATATATATATGTAAATATATGTTATATATGTTATTTGTAATATATGTATAACTAATGAAATTATCTGTTATACAATAAATCCCCATGCAGGATTAGAAAAATGTTGTTCTTTAACTAGCGAGCTGTCTGTAAAGACGGCAGATTCTGTTTGACTCATGTCTCAGCCCATCTGCTAAACACATTTACTGTAGAAGCAGAGAATTTATGCATTTAAACACCTAAAATTTGCACAGCGAAATTCTAGGTAAATCCAAGTACTTTTCGTGCGTAAGAGAATGTGTAAATATGTAAACAGATGTAAATATTTCCTTGCTTTGACAGAACATCATTGGGAAAACAATCCAGCTTGGAACTTTAATATTAGCTATCCGATCAGTCATGTTAGACATGTGGGTGTTTGCTCACTTACCAGCTCTTAAATATTTAGTTAATTTTTGTCTCTTGTACTATATCCTGCTTCTTGAACAAAAAAAATGTGGATTGTTTTCAAACCATTCACAAGATGTCTCTACCCACTGATGGATGTCTCGTCATTCTCCATGCCAGCCTGTCTATAGTAGCAGACTGTGGGTTTTTCCCACATATTCTCAACAACACAACTTACTACATGGATACATTATCTTGAAATATACCTCAGACAATAAAAAATATATATTATAGCTAAAAGCTGTTTTTGGTATTAATAATATTTAATTTGAGATATTTCAATTAAATAAAAGAGCTGAAAAATATTATAGAAGTATACAATTCTAAATATATTGTGCCAAGGTAATGTACCTATTTACACAGACATTAAAGAGCAATCTTTTTAAAAAAGCTGATGGATGCCTCTGCAACACTTGTCTTTGGCATCACACAATCCAGAAAATTAATGTGGTGGCAAATTTGAAATGAATTCCAGCTATGTTTTCACATCAAAAAAACGTGAATGGCTTCACTTGTACTGCAGGTTTTCAAGAATATATAAAAGCTCTATACTAATAGTCCTTCTCAAACTAACAATCTGATATTAGCCAAAAGTAATGTTTATGTTATTCACACCTGTATGAAAATATGATTAATATATATTACAGGAATATAAATACTACTACTACTAATAATAATAGTAATA